>CAJQZN010007055.1:0-10313 GCA_907164685.1 Colias eurytheme | reverse complement strand
AAAAAAAAAAAAAAAAAAACGGATATAACATAGCACTTCAACTATAGGTATATACTAACTTTTCAACCGACTTCAAAAAAAGGAGAAAGTTCTTTATTCAACTGTATTTTTTTTTGTCCTTGTTACTTTCGACTGGGTAAACTTATTTGATGATTCTTTTTTGTGGGAGAGCTGGTACCTCCCCTGAGGTTCCATTTGAATTTGGTCTAATTCTGACAATTTGTAGAATTTATAAATTAAAATATGGGTTGCTTATAGGTAATGTTTGACTAAAATATATATAATGTCCTGAACTCCACCGAGTATTCTGATACTCGATAATATACAGTTTAGTCTAGCTTATAAATTTATAAACAGCAGGGTCAATAAACTTGAGAGAATGAATTATAATATAAATATTAGTGTTGTGACTTGCGAATATCTTATATATAAAATTCTCGTGTCACAATGTTAGTCTGCATACTCCTCCGAAACGGGTGGACCGATTCTCATGAAATTTTCTGTGCATATCGGGTAAGTCTGAGAATCGGCCAACATCTATTTTTCATATGTACCACGGGCGAAGCCGGGGCGGACCGCTAGTATATTTATGAAATATTGTTCAACTTCAAATTTCTTGTTTTATATTTAAGTAAACCTTTACTCATAATATAATGTACCTAACTCAAAATTGTATTAGTTTAGATTTTAGTTATATTGGGTTTCAGAATAACTAATAAAATTGGAAAGCTGAAAATAACTCACTTCCCAATTAATTCACATTTCGTGTCTTAGTCAATTTGTATTCAACATGTATAATAATTATTTATTTAAATACCATCAATAATAATATATTTTTAATGAAATTTTCATGAAAAATATATCGGAATCGTAGGTACCTATAGGTTTCTTTAACACTTTTGGTTGGTTTTTTGTATCATAATATAAATATTTACGAGATGTGTGTGTGTACGTTTCAGAAGTGCGTTCTTTAGGCGCGTTGAGAGTAAAATTTCAAGGTCGCGTCATGGCAAACCGTTACGTCATGGAGTAAGGCGACGACTTTGGTATCTTTGGATCTTGTCAAAGAAGTTTCACTTCTGACACGTGTGCTCGGCACGCACGCTCTTTTTTATTAATCGCATTTTAGTGGTTTATCCATTTGTGCCAGTATAAATGTTAATTTCATAAACTTTAAAATTGGTGGCATTGGATTCATGTTTCATACTTTTTCACAATATTTTCGTTTGATTCGTTTAGGTTTGTATAAAGCAAATTTAAATATTATCAATTTTGATTTGCTATATTTTATTCACTGTTTCGTGGCTATCGTTGAATTTGATAAATTATTTATTTTAAAATATCCGATCGTTTTCAAACCATAACTAGATTTATTAAAATAAATATTGCTTGAATAACTTATTTAAATTGATTGTTGATGACATTAACTCAAACAATTTTTTATAAAATAATGTATTTTATCTTCGAGTAATTAAAATATGTTCTAATTTAGAATAACAGTTGCGATTGAAAAATGATATAACCGTTTGCCGTGTCTATAATCTTTAAAAATGACTTTAGCTCTATAAAAACTATGACATTCTTATACGCGACGTTTTTAGCGCTCGCATCGTAAGCGCTTTAACTTTTTACCAAGTTTAATTCTACGGGAATTTATACAAAAGCCAGGCGCGGAGATAATGCCCTCCATTTGTTATATAAGATGAGAATTACTACTGCCTCTGATGAAGGAAGGGAAGTTGATCTTTCATACATACGTATAACACTAAATTACATTGGGTTTTTTTTGAACTTAGTTTTCTTTCGTTATTTATTCTTTATAGACTATTTGATTCTTAGTTTATTGCTTCGTTTGCATTCTAACGGAGTCATCAAATAAACCCGTCTCGTCGATTCGTAAGTAAACAAAATAATTTACATTCAACCATATAGGTCATTCGATTTGTTGTTTCTAGTTTAAAGTCCTGTCTGCCCCTCCTAAGAGGATTAGTTAGTTTCAGTAGCCAAAAACAATTGCTTGGGATGTTTTTTGTATTTCTATTTTATTTTAATTTATTCTTGTTCTGTTCAATCAGTTCGTGTTTTAATTGTATGAAAATATCACTGTGTTTTTGAATGCATTGATGCAAATAATAATAAACTTTTATTTTTTATAATTTGGCATGTGTGCATGTTGAATATTTGTACCAGGAAATAACAAATACAACAATATAATTTAGGAATTTACATATTTTTTACTAACGAAGTAAACTTTATTTTGCGGAAATAAATATTGATACTGATCTCTATACGGGTGTCGATCACACAATTAGTTTGTAATACCTAACGAACCGAATTCAACAATTTTTATTAGTGGATAATAAATAAAAAGTAGATTCGTTTTTTATCCTACTATGGTAAATCTGAGAGGTGTTAAATTACTATTGAATATGTAAAAAGCTTTAAAAAATTTAGTATGGATATAATTTTGGCTTGTACACTGTACAGTTCAGTTACAACGAATAATATAGGATTCTAACCTAGCTTATATCTCTTACTTTATGTAAGAGATCTTACCAGACTATCTTACCAGCTACCTAATCATTATAACCACAATAGGAAACCGCACAAATACAAGAGTTATGAAACAACGTTTCAGACTGGTCCGATCTATTTCAATCTCTTTATCACAATCAGGTAGCGTCTCAATGAAGACAGCGAACAAGACGTATTGAGTTGGCAGAGTACTGGGATTACATAAAGCCTGCTATTGTGGACATAATTGCATTTTTCATTCTGATAGTTACTGGAAAATTAGCGTTATTATCTTTTGCGATATTGCCATTTCAAAGCTTGAATTGCAAATGATGACAGATTCTATAAATAAGGTGAGAATTAAGTGTATACAAAAATTATTAGTTGTAGGTACCTATTGTTGAAAAAAAAGGAAAAAGAAAAACTGAAATGAATCGTTTGTATTTCGTTGGAAGTAAAAATCATTTCCGCGATTCTACGTTATATAAATAAACGGTGTACTTTGGCTTAAAAAGCATACTTCATAACCAATGAAGTGAATAATTCTTTACAGATTTTATAAACATCAGCCGTTTTGTATATTTACCACTCGACAATCACCATAGAACACATCTCTGCGGTATCTATAAAACAAGTCGTAAATAATGACAGAGTTAAGCTTCGCTGGATGAAATTATTCTTTTATGATCTTCATAATGTCTCGAGCTGTATAAATAATTCATAAAAGAATAGAATTTTCATATTCTTTCACTTATCTCGTTCGTCGCGAGGGTCGCTGTCGCTTTATATAACTGAACAAAAATGCCGCATGAATAACACGCAACCATTTTGATTATAATACTTTAAAAAGGTTGTAACTTTTTAACAAATTTAGCTTATCCTATTTTTATGACAATTACGCCTTGACTTCAGTTACTAAGTGAGTTATGAAACACAGTTTGACTCGTATTGTTTAATTTAATTCTTGGAAAATTATGTACTTATACTTATATGGTTATTCAGTTGTTCTGAAAACTGCCAACTTTGAACATAATGTATACAAAGTATGGTTGAGGTATTCTTTTCGGAATAATGGGTAAAACATTGATATTAATATTTCTGAGAAATATTTACAACTTGTTTACATAGTACCGACTTGTATTTATTTAGTCAAGGGTCGACATTGGAATAAATTCGTTGTAGAAATTTTTGGAGGAAAATGAAAATGTGATCAATTTTTATTCTTATACTTATAGATATCAATTAAAGCAAACTTCAGTTCATACATATTCGATTTATTCAAATGCTTTGAAAACAAAGGCAAAATTTTTGGAGTAAACGTACCTACTCGTAAGATTACCGCGCTTAAATACGAAAATTCGTTGCCGTTCCACAATATAGGAGCCCAAGCGACATCCCACTCTAAAAATATAGTACTTTAGGGTTTAGACTTATGATTTCGATCGACAATACCCAATTACGTATTGTTAGCAGCGAAATGCTGAAGCGAATAGTCCCGTCTCGCCGCATACATAATACATAAGCTACATGTGCTCTACGCATGTTACTAAAAACAAACCTTGCATTAATTTGAATATTAATATCAGCATATTAACAATCGTGGTGATGGGAAAATTATATCGGCTTATGCGAAGGTAAATTCCACACAAGGTTAAAGTTTAACGACCTTTATAATTCGCGATTAATTGTTGAACCTTTTTTTTAATATTATCAAATTGCAATTATTAACGACCGAATAAAATATGATATATTTTATAATAAGGAGCCAACTATTTCAAATATTATGCTTGAACAATATTAGAATTCAAAGCATAGATAGGTATAGGATAGGGAGAAAAACAAACTTTTCGATGGGTTTGTTCAACGACAATCTAAAATAGTCAGCTAGGGCATTGACTGACACTTTAAAGGATACTTTTAGAAGTTTTTAATGAAGCTTAACGTTTCATATATCTACAAAAATATTGCTGCTCTCACTCCAAGCAAACCTTGGCTTATGTTGCAATCCCAATGAAGTGAGCATTACAATTTACACTACTGATGAAACTCGATTGTGTTTTCTTGCTTTGGGCGTGACACCGGGCACGCAAAATTATACGCATATAACTACTTAATTTTTAAACATTTTATACTTTATATAATTTAATCAATAGGTATACATACCAATCTTACTCTAAGATAAATATATTAATAATGTTAAATTTCCAATTCTCAGAAATTTAAACATGGGTGATTTGTGTGAATCGAAAGAAAATTGTAAAGCACGGACTTTCAGAGCGGAAACGTTTATCTGATCAATACAAACCAATTACCTCCACTAAGAGCTGTTTTTCAAAAAGTCTCTATAATTAACGTCAGCAACAGTTTTGCGCATTACGGCTGTAATTCCAAAGATTATATCTAAAGGATTGAACTTGAATAAGCTTTTCACTTTACTTCTTCGAGAGTTAAATTGAAACAATTTTAATTAAAGGATCGTGAGCGATATGGAGATACAGTAAAGGATTATGAAATTAGAATTATTTTAAATTAAAATTATTCATTTGCTTAAAACGACTTTGAAACCTATCGTCAGTATACCCTAAACTACAGAACTACTATAATAATACATTTAATCAAAACATATGTCCAATTTACTTATAAGATTATTAAAACAGTCTTAATATATTACGCTTAATTCATTTTAAACGCAGTGTTCCTAAAATTTGCACGTACAAGCTCACATTACTCAAGCTATGGTTCGTTCCATTAAAAAAATTACATCTCAAATTGTTAATGTTGCGTTAAGCCTAGATTAATATTTAATGGGCTAAACTATTATTTGAAACAGTAGTTCCATTCAAAAATGTACCTCGTAAATTGTTAATTTAGGTATTAAGCCTAGATTAGAGTAGAGTGTTACGTGAAACAGATGGATTAAGCTGACACATAACCTAAGTTGTTATCGGCGTTTCTAAATAATGCTCTTCGTTTAAGTTTGGGTATTAAAGGGTAAAAAGGTTCATTAAAGGCTTAGAACCTAAACAAGAGTGCTTGTTAAAAATTCGATGTTTATTATATTGATAATATCATCTTTGTATTATAGTGTTATGCGTGTACATAGAATAAATAATTATAATATTAAGGTCTATTCCAAAGTTGTGTATCTATAATAACCTTCAGAACGGTTTCTTACGCGTGTCAATCGAAGTATAGTAGGTAGAGCAATATATTATGTTATAAATTATACAATACTCTATTTGTGTATAGAATTACTGGCTAATCCGATAATTCATGAAAAATAAAATATAAATTCATAAAATTTGCATATTTATCATATTAGTAAGAGTTGCTTTATAAATTTTAAGATCAGCTTAAAAGAATGTTGTGCAAAAAATATAATATGAATCATATCACAACACAATTGAGAAAACATTTGATTCTTAATAGAGCAATATCATATCAGTCATATACATGTACATTTTTTTCATCAATATTTCTATTAAAATGCTTTTAAAATGATTGGTGAAATCGTATTAAAATGTTTTTCACTTTATGAAAATCGTTTGATCCCACCAGTTTCAAATGTTCAATTTTGTCAAATAAACACTACTTTGTATGTTTGTCCATATTTGTTCGTAATTCTGAATAAAAAATGTGCTAACAAAATACAGAAATTGTAACATTATTCATGCAAACGCAGGCAATAACTGTTTACTTACACATTTAACAAACAATGACGTATCATTGCACTCATTACATGCACACAAATTCATCATTACGGATTACTGAGCCATGATGCAATAAAATAAATAAAGGTAATTACCTGAAATGTTAATATTCGGCGAGCTATTACGCATTTCCATGAAACTTGCATGATTCGCGCTAGAATATAATCGTATTTTAGAACCATAAAAGAAATCTACCTTTTCAACATCAATATAATCTGTAACATGATATTTAACTATTAATTTTAGGTTGCCTAAATTATTAAAAACCATTAAGTAAACCATTAACAAAGCAAGTACCAAAATGTAGGTAATATAAATTAAAATATCTTGTCTTGACATTAATAAAAGTGATTTACAAGGGCGACGCGTCTGTACGGAATTTTTATTACGAAAGCTTGGGTCTAACAGATGAAGACACATGGGTTAACTACGTCTCATGCGTCAACTTTTATTAATTCAGCTCAAATGTATTCCATTTATTCCTGGCTACAGAAATATATGACTCAAATAGGAGTCTATAAAAACTAATGTTCGGGAATTGCCGATTCATACTATTTGGGAGTAATAACAATCACTTCTCTAATAAATGTTGGTGAAAAGGATTTTTTAACATAATAAAAAAGAGATATTATTTGATCTGTGTTTTCTTACCATCAATACGGAAAACGCGTTATGTTTTTCATCGAGTTTAAAAAAGGGACAGTATGTTTTAATGCTCAATAAAACCTTACACAACAATTTATTTGCATTTACATTTATACAAACAAAGTCAAGATTTAGCATCCCTGTGTAAGTGTTCTGGGTTTTAGAGTGAAGAAATAATTCGTCACAAAGCTTTAACGAGGGCTCTGTGTTCAGCACAGCGTGTTGTGATACAGTCATAAAAGTGTAGTCTCAGTGTCAAAAGGGCTTTATACAGTACGGACCAATTGAAGGCGAACCTTTTAAAGCCTCACAGGGAGCTAAAATGTTCGCTGAGTGAGTATTGGGATTCTAATATTGGTTTTCAAGGGTCTCGTATGCTTTTAATTTGTAACAAATACTAAATGGTGGTAGGTACAAAAAAGAAGAGGCTTTTTGAAGAAAATTTAAAAGCTTTAGTTAGCCTTAAATAGATTTTATAAATATTTGAAAAAAAAATCCTAATTTTTATTTATTAACAAGACCCAACTCCCAAGATACTTTTTATTCCTAGACCCTACTTTTGATGCACGTGTATTGCTTCCGTTTTATTAATATGTAGCTATATGAATAAAAACGAAAGAAAGTGACTATTCAAAGAACTTGTATTGTTTTATTTATTCCCTTTGATAAGATCGGTACAATCCCGGATATTAGAGGGTAACTCTTCAGAAAGCTTGCACATTTAATCGAAAACCGTAAAAGGTAAAGGTACTGGCCGTCAGCCACCCTGTCCGTATCTCTATGCATATAACAGTATATTTAACCATTTTGATACAAATGTATAAAAATGAAACAGGAAAAGATATTTTATAAACAATGTTCATGAGTTATATGGCCTAGTTACTTTACCTTTTCACGCAACGTTGCTTTATTTGGGCAAGTGTAAGAACGCTCTTAGATTCTTCATTTTACGACTTCATGGCAACCGTTCATTCTAGCGTAATTTAGCATTTGGGTATCTTTGGTATTCACAATATATATAATTGTAAAGTAACAATTTAATGACTTCTTTACGACCTTCTATTTTATATGGCGTTGATATTTATTTTATTGGGTAATTAAATAATAGAGAAGATTGGTACATTCTTGAGTTTTTATTAATTAAGTATTTCAGTCTATTTTGTAATCCAACTGAACATAAGTACATTTTATTAACGTATAATATAACATTAAATAACACATGTTTTAATATTGAGGAAAGAAATGAGGAAAGCTTAAATCATAATAATCTAATAAAAAAGAGCGTGTGTGCCGAGCACACGTGTCAGAAGTCTTTGGCATGATTCAAAGATACCAAAAACGTCGTCTTACTCCATGACGTGACGGTATTGCCATGACGTGACCTTGAAATTTGTCTCTCAACGCGCCTAAAGAAGTTTCTCTTCAAAAAGCACATTTTGCATAACGACATATATTTTTCCTAAAAGTAAACATCAAAGATGTTTACATCTTCCATGAGAGAATATCCTTTCTGTTTATTGTGTATTAGAAATATAAATTATTATATTCATTGATGTTTTTACTACAGAAACAATTTTCTAAATAATACTAACTCAGAAAACAGCGAAGGGTTGGGTCTAGATAAATACAGACAGAAATAATAATAAAACCACGAATGAAATAATTATTTATCGATATTCAATGTGGATTGTAAAAACATTGAACTGGTTCAATAATATGCAAAGCATTAAAATTCACAAAATATGTATTATTATAATAAAAAAGTATAGAATAAAACAGTAAGAGTAATGTGTTTTAATCTGTACCCTCATTGAGGCTATCTATTGGGAAATCAAGGGAACTGCTACCTCACGATAATATCTTGTATAGACATATAATTATTTTATATCGGAATGACAATACCAGGCTAATAACAATCTTAAAATGTATTTGTTTTCGTTTTCAATTTAGATGTGACTTTAAAATAACAAAAAAAAACTCTTAAAATGATCTTTTCATCTCTTTCTATCAGTGAGAAATCATCTGGATTTTCAATTTTCACTTCAGACTCACATTGACTAAAGCAATAAAGGACGCATCGAGGATTGATAGGGCGATTACTATCGATGATATTTCGCAGGTTTTACGAGTTTATTGTTCCTATAACAATGAAATAAAACGGAAATCTTAATCTTTTTTACGTTCAATATCTACACAACAAAATAATGAAAATCCATCCACCCATCCATCATATCAAGCCGAGCTTTTTAGTGGCACTTAATATGAACGATCCCAGCGATAGGACCCTCGATATAGTTCCTTTCAATTTTGAAAACGTCCTCTTGTTAAAGTATAACATATGAAGCGTCCATGAATTTGACCGATGAAATTTGACATCGAAAATCGGAAAACGATTTAAAATAAACGTAGTGCGTGGCACGTGTGGCAATCGAGAATGAAAACGTTATAATATGAATATTTTATTTCAATGGCCAATTGCTTGCGGCACAAACATTCCATATTCACAGCGAATACGAAAGGTTTGCTTATTAATTGGATTGCCGCACCACGTAGTGTCCAACGGCAGAAATCGGTCGACGCGAAATGCTCTTAATTCGCAGCACTCACAAATAAAACACGATGTTTTGATTTAACCACACTAAATGCTTCGTGGTTTCCCAATTATGCTGGTCCTGTTTTGACAGGGAAATATTTCATTGCGGAATACATTGACATAAACCATTACACATAAAAAAATTGTCTACTATTCAGTACGCAAAAGTAGGTATATGCAGAAGTACTTAACGGGTTTATAGCAAAAGAAAGGTACTCCAATATTTCACTTTTTTAATCAATTTAATTAAATACAAACTCAATATTCTATTAGTAACATTCTGCCATTTAATCCAATTTGATTAAGTATTGTATTATATTAAAATTGAAAATTGGTAAACCACTTATTACGCAATTTTGGTTAACCGGGAAAGGATTATTATTGGCGGGAAGCTTTTTCGTGTTTTTAAAGGGCTGATAGACGTAGGAACTTTAAAACCGCGGTTTTAAAGTTCGCGTACTTACTCGGCTCGACGTCGGTGACACACGCAAGAGCTTGGTCAGTAGCTTCTCGCGTGTCACCGATATCGAATGTCTCTATGTCATCAACAGAGGGAATTTTATGCTGTTCAGGAATTAAATATAGACATTTTTAATTTAATAACCAGCACTTATTTTAAGTAAATAGCATTCTAACAAAATAAATGTTAAAAAATTGAAGGATATATTTTCGTTTTTACTATTATATTTTGAGGGTACTTTACAAAAAAAGAGCGTGTGCGCCGAGCCCACGCGTCAGGAGTGAAACTTCCTTGGCGTGATTCAAAGATACCTTCGCCAATATTCAATTATATTATATTCATTAATATTAATTATATTAAATTATTTTCATAAAACTAAAAGAAGAAGACG
>CAJQZN010007053.1:0-20552 GCA_907164685.1 Colias eurytheme | reverse complement strand
CGCTTAAATCTTTGAAACTACGCAACGGATTTTGATGCGGTTTTTTTAATAGATAGAGTGATTCAAGAGGAAGGTTTATATGTATAATAACATCCATTAAATAGTGGAGAAGTACTGTTATTTTTGAGATTTCTAATGTGATGTCGTAAAAAATTACATTTTCTCCGCTTACATTGCAAACGCAGGATAAACCCTACGAGTTTTATCAAAATAATGTACTAAGTATTATACACATTGAAAAGATCTACAGAAAAGTCCGCGATGGTATATGTCTATCTCTTATGGATAACCCACAATAACTTTTTTTGTCATTTACTTTTTACGACAAATAATGGCAAATTTTCGATGCTATTTTAACCAATACAGCATTAATCCTTAACCAATTAAATACCTTGAATACATTGTTCATTTAATATAGATCTATATGACCCTTTACACCGTATGATTTAAGTGAATATTTTCGAAGACATTACAGATTTAAAAATTGCGGGACGTAGCGTTTGCGGCGGTACCGGCCGGCCGCCCGGCTATCTATTTTATACCCGTGCGAAGCCGGAGCGGGTCGCTATGTTTTTATATACAACGTTCACAGTTTTTCTGTAGTGTATTTAGTATCAGCATTGCACCCGTGCGAAGCCGGGGCGGGTCGCTAGTAATATTATAAACCTGAAGAGTTTGTTTGTTTGAAAGCGCTAATCTCAGGAACTGCTGGTCCGATTTGAAAAATACTTTCAGTGTTAGATAGCCCATTTATCGAGGAAGGCTATAGGCTATTATTATTATTATTATCATCACGCTAAGACCTAAGAGATAACAGGAGCGGAGAAACGCGGGTAAAACCGCGCGGCACAGCTAGTGCAAAATAAACAGCAAAACGATAAACACACTCAAGATTAGCCGGAAACATGTGTATCGGACGGATATTATTAATTACACCTTAATTACTGTTTAATTGGCGTAATTAATCAGCCCAGACCAATGGGCATTAAATATTGACGTAATGTTTTTCGTTTACCATTGACAGGTACACAAATGGGTTCGTTTTCATAGCTACAGATTAAATAAACGCAAATGTGTGGTTTTATTGTTTTGATAGTGTTTTTTATCTGTGCGGTTGCTGCCGAATGTTTTGCCATTTGTTTTTAATTATTTCGTTACGAATTATAAATCTATACTATATTTTAATATTATAAAGGTGAATAGTTTGTTTGTTTGTTTGAACGTACTAGGAACTGCTGGTCCGATTAAAAAAATTATTTCGGTGTTAGATAGCCGATTCATCGTGGAAGGCTATATAAAAATATCATCACGCTAAGACGAACAGGAGCAGAGAGAGTAATAATATAAGTGTAACGACAACGTATGAAGTTCGATGTATTTTTTGTCTACGTAATAATAAGATTGATGTAAGTGTTTGGTATATTCTCCATCGTTGTATTTCCTTATAAGTAGCCAGTTGTAATACCTTCGCGTCGGAAGAACACTTATTATTCCTACAAAACAAACCTCAAGATTTCATACCCACAAAATAATGAAACTTGACGCTACACAAAATATGTATCCAGGATAATCTCGAGAGAGCTAAAATATTAAACGCTATAAATCACAGCAAGCGATTCTTGAGATAATTCTTCTTGTTATTAAAATAGAAAGCTCTCAGTGATCAATCACGGCTGTCCTCACTCAACACTGTTATTTTTAACGTTTCTCTGTAAATTACGCTGTTGTGTGTCATCTGTTAATAGTTTTATGTGCTACGAACTGTTGAAGAATATTAAAGTAATAAAAAATGAGTTCTTAATATGATTACGGCTTATACTAGGAACAATTTACGCAATTTATTTACTCAATCGCATGGTTATGTGGTTACATAACATTTGGAACTTCCCTGTTAAGTCAAAATTAACCTGTGGTAGGGAAATTCCCCAATCCATACTAATATTATAAATGCGAAAGTAACTCTGTCTGTCTGTCTGTTACTCAATCACGCCTTACCTAACTACTGAACCAATTTGCATGAAATTTGGTATAGAGATATTTTGATACCCGAGAAAGGACATAGGCTACTTTTTATCCCGGGACGTAGGAAAGGTTTTATCCCGGAAATCCCACGGGAACGGGAACTATGCGGATTTTTCTTTGACTGCGCGGGCGAAGCCGCGGGCGGAAAGCTAGTAATATCTAAAGCTTATAAGATTAGAAGCAAAGACATGAAATTATATTAAAGTCAGTGTATAATTTAAGCATCTGAATTAAGTTTATTGATGCAGTTCTATGCTATGTCAGAAAACATATCTATAGGTGGTTATTAAGTGTGTTAACAATATTGCTCTTAAAAATGTTTGTCAAGTATTCAATACTTGTTTTATTAAAGTTTCACAAAGATAACAATCGTCCCTCTAAAACACATAGCTCGATTAAATATATTATTACCAATACATACACAATTTCACTCAGTAATTTAATCAATAATACACACCTTTTAGCACATCAAAGAGTCACTAAAAGTTTTTCCAAGAATTAAAACATCCCTCGTAATCCCTTATACCAACTAACAGTTTACTTACGAGTTAGGTAATAGGGGATAGACACAAACAGTATAGGGTACAGTGGGGTGAGGTCGTGGAGATTAATATTTTCAGTTTATCATTCACCTGTCAACTTAACTAGTACGTTACTACATTATATTCATGTACGTTGTGTGGTTACGAGTTGCGACCTTGAAGAGATGAGTTGGGTGCTGTGCAAAATTGATTGCGAAACGATTTTAGATATTAAATCCTACCAAACTGTCGGTATTTTCTATTTAACTAAAACATTAGATTTGAATATAGTTAAACATAGTCAAACATTTATTAATTGTTTTCTATCAACTTTGATCGAAAACCTTAAATATTCGGAGCAAATTAAGTACCAATTTAGTGTCTGTTTTCTTATTCATTTTTCATAATTCGACCATCATCCCTGTATAATATTTAAAATTAATTATACCAAGGTTTAAAGTCCCTAAAGATTTCAAACAGCGCATATTAATATTCGTTAATTACGCATTAACATTGGCAACATATTCTAATAGACCTCACCCCTATTCCCGCTAATAGAAAGAAACCCCTATGAGCGAATAAGACACCAATTTGCACTTTTACAAAACATGTAATTTTCATTCCCCTGGCCTATGACGTCATATCAGCCAGGGGATTGGTTGAAATGATGCCACGTGGTCGCCACGCGCCGCGTTTTTGGCAAATTAGCTGGGGTTCTATTGAATTCTAAATTTAAAAGTCTAAAATTCTGAATTCGAAATTGAAAATATATATATTACATTGGTAGTTGACTATTTAGATAATTTTTTATTTTAGACTTAAATTTTGGTATCAATTTAACATCAATATAATTCCTGTTTTGTTTCTGTAAGTAAAACCATAGACAAATATACTCAAGGTAAAACGCAATACTTATAGTCGACACCAATACAATAATAACATAATTAAATTTTCTAGTTCGAATTAATGCATAATGAAACTTAGGTATACTTAAATGAATAATTTGGAATCATCCCTTTAACTATAATGGAGTATAAATTCGAATCAATATAATTATTCCCATACTCTCAAAATGACGTTCACATATAAAAAAAAACATACATGAGTCACCTTCTAAGCCACCCTCACAAAGCTCATACTGAAGTACTCGTTAAACTAAATACTCAGGGCTGGTACAATAGAAACTAATCCAATGTCCCTTGTATGGACAGCTGCGTAAATTATTAAATTCAATAAATCTCATACAAAAAGCCGATTTATTTCCTAAAATAATTATTGAGAACAGATACTACTTAAATATTGAATAAATATTATACGATGATCACATCTATAAAAAATAGCCTTTAAGATAAGCTCATGAATTTATTCTATTGTCACCGATCCTTGATAAGTAAGTATACTAAGGGCTGATTTTTCAATCCTTGGTTAAAACATATTCGTCGAATAATGTATAAAACTACCATTTTAAAAACGTATTCTAATTGCCCGTATTTGACAGTTTACGTGACATTTTAATATTATCGTGTAATACTTTATTGGGCGGATAAGTTTTATCCAAGGTTTTATCCAAGCATTGAAAAATCGGCCCTAAGTCCGAATTAAATAAATAATAAATAAAATTCATTTATTTCAGGCCACATAGCCCACATTAAATCTTTTCCTTTAATGTGGGTCAATATCAATTCTACAGGAGTCGTTTACAAACAAACATACTTAGGTATATAGAGGTGAAGCTAATAAAAGCGTGTTTAGAACAGTAAATGATTGCTTATCGTATAAAAAGTTGTCATGGAAAAACTCAAAGAAAAAATATTTTGCAAGCAGAAGTCGCGTGAATAAGCTAGCTACAAGTTTGATTTACAAAAGCCGACACCCCCTTTATAAAAATGAGTCACCCTGCGGGGATTAAACGCAGATTCTCTTTTCTATAAATAATGAAATAAGCAATTATGTTTGTATACCATAATCGTCTTAATGTAATGCAATAAGATTTAGAATTGGATAACACAGTGATGCAATGTGAAACTATGTTCTTATGTACAGTAGGTATACATATAATAACTAAATAATATAAATTTATAGTCCTTATTTTTTGGTTAAATATATTATCTTCCTTTCTACGTATTAGATTCCAAATAATTTAATATTTAGCCCTTAAAAAACAGGACTTGCTTTACATAATGTTAAAATTATACTATTCGTGTACACAGTATTCTTTACATCACCGTACGAAGCCATAAATTGTCTTAGATATAATATCTTCAAATGTTATTGGATTAACCTGATTTCTGTATTGTCATTGTTCACCTACTTCTTAGTGACATATCACACTAGCGGATTGCGAGCGGTTTCAAAGCGGAGCGGGTGCGCAACGAATACGTTGCGGGCGCGCAACGAACACGCCGCGGTTGCGCAGCGAATTCGTTGCGGACGCGTCATTTTGTATACTCTCGCACAAAAGCCAGCCCTTCCGCCTTGCCTAACTTCCATTCAATATTTCCATCGTTTCTGTAGCACTCAATTTTTTAACCGTACTGTGGAAATGCACTTACTTAACAGTTAACTAAAGATGTAATAACAACTGGAGTTGTTAAAAAAAGGTGCTATAAAATTGAATTACTAGGACTTTTAGAATGTACCATACATTCCAAAAGTATGTAACGACTGACCAGTATAATCTCTCCCATAGCAACGTATGTTATAAAGAGATTTTGTGAACCTAATTATGAGCAAAGTGATAGTGAGTTGCTGGTTGCTTGATAAAATTTTCTATTCACTGCTATTTATCTAATAATAAGATAGCCCTGTTTTAGTTAAGGAGCTTTAACATTTATTTCACTAATGAACTTTCTTAATGAGCAATTAAGTTATCTGATTGCATTTCGACCAAGATTTAATAGATAAAACAATACCCTAAACATTAACATGTTATGAAACTCGTAAAAAATAATGATCTCATAATTATTATACTATCACAAGTTATAAGTAACAACCAGCACGGATTCCATTTTGTTAATGAGTGTACATGACTGCGACGTAAACGTTGCGCATCTGCCACGCGTCCGCAACGAATTCGCTGCGCAACCGCAACGTATTCGTTGCGCACCCGCTCCGCTTTGAAACCGCTCGCAATCCGCTAGTGTGATATGTCACTTATATTACTTAAAAGATTGTACATAATCTTTCTTAACTAATTTTCCGAACTGAACATTGTATATCTTTTTTGATTTATTTATTATTTGTGTTGGCATTTATTACTGATCTATTTTGCTGAATAATAAGAAAAAAAAAACAGATAAGTTTCTATTTATTTATTATGTGAATATAAAGAACTTGTAATAATATAGGAAATTGCTCTAGTTTACATTTTAAAGATATAATAGAAAGAATAGAATTTGGTACCTATTTATATGTAAAATTCTATTGAATACATTAAATTGTTATCTCTAACTTCAATAACTTGTATTTAATACACATTTCACTTATTTCCCTATACTTCTATTCCCTTCCATTTATCTAGCAATACAATTATTCGTAACACAATCAACGGTTGTGGTTTCTCTAACTCGGGTTTCATCAAAGCTTATGATATTTGCTTCAATGAACAAGTTTATGGGCCAATAGCCTCTACGTACCAATTTACAATTTCAACCTTACTAATATTATAAAGCTGAAGAGTTTGTTTGTTTGTTTGAACGCGCTAATCTCAGGAACTACTGGTCCGATTTGAAAAATTCTTTCGGTGTTAGATAGCCCATTTATCGAGGAAGGCTATCCATACTAATATTACCTATAAATGCGAAAGTAACTCTGTCTGTCTGTCTGTTACTCAATCACGCCTTAACTACTGAACCAATTTGCATGAAATTTGGTATAGAGATATTTTGATACTCGAGAAAGGACATAGGATAGGTTTTATCCCGGAATTCCTACGGGAACGGGTTTTTCTTTGAAAACGCGGGCGAAGTCGCGGGCGGGAAGCTAGTAGGCTATAAATCATCACGCTAAGACCTACAGGAGCGGAGCAATGCGGGTGAAACCGCGCGGCACAGCTAGTTAATGATAATAATTGGTGAAATGTAGTATATCACTACATACTTACATAGTATAAAACAAAGTCGCTTTCTCTGTCCCTATATCTCTATGTATGCTTATCTTTAAAACTACGCAACGGATTTCGATGCGGTTTTTTTAAATAGATAAAATGATTCAAGAGGAAGGTTTTAGTATACAATTTATTAGGTTTTATACAAAGTGGACGAAGCCGCGGGCGGAAAGCTAGTTAATGATAATTGGTGAAATGCATTGAGTTATTATGTACCTACTACGCCGCGCTCGTTGCACAGATTTTGTTCGTGGTGTCCTCTCTATAATGTGAAATGTAGTTTATTTGAGCTAAAATAACAGATGTATAGAATTTCGTACTAATTTATGATGATTGTTCCTTTAACTCCTCGAGGAGCATAAGGCCTCAGTAAACCTTCTCCAGTCACTAATAAGAGGTATTTCATTAAATATAAAATGGCTTTTAATGCTGTTATTAGCATATTAATTAAGCTGATGTTTCGCACAATAAATTGGCTTTGAAATTTTGTATGAAATGAAAATTGAAATATGAAGTACGAAACACTTTCTCTTGTTTAATGGTAAACATTTAAAATGGCAATAATGTAAATAATTCAAGTAACCAAGTTGAACCTACGTAACCGCGGAAATTTGACCCTCAGAATTTAATTAATCCTGCCGTACCATTTCTGGCACAAATTCATTAGATACTTGATAGTTTAATGTGATTTAATACCTTATACTATAAACCCTTCGCATTGACTTTTGGCATAGATAATATGTACTGCACTACATACAGATACGCAGACGAAGTAATTTTTAAATATAATATACATCTTTGAAAATATACTTTTAAATTTTAATCGTTTCGCTAAGATTAATAAATATATATTATTTAAAGCTATACTAAGCGGTAAAGTACCAAGTAGTCGTTATTTTGGGCCTACGTACTTATCTATACTAATATTATAAAGCCGAAGAGTTTGTTTGTTTGTTTGTTTGAACGCGCTGATCTCGGGAACTACTGGTCCGATTTGAAAAATTCTTACGGTGTTAGATAGCCCATTTGTAGAGGAAGGTTATAGGCTATATATCATCACGCTACGACCAACAGGAGTTGACCCACGGGGGTGAAACCGCGCGGAGCAGCTAGTGATAGATAAGATATACAACATATTAAATACATACTAGCTGTGCCCGCAGTTTTATCCGCATTGCGCCGCTCCTCTAGGTCTTAACGGGATGATATATTTTAGCCTTCCTATAAATGGGCTATCTAACACTGAAAGAATATATCAAATCAGACAGTAATTCCTGAGATAAGTGCGTTCAATCAAACTCTTTCGCTTAGTTAAATTATTAATAGACATCGTGCAACTAAAAAATGGAAACAGGATTCCTTCTAGAATTTTCCATCGAACCCCACTGTAACCCGAAACCAAAACATGCCCACACTCTCACATCACTTATTCACTGAAGCTTAGAATAAAATCCCTAAGTAGAATAGCAAAGGTCTTAGGACACTATTTACTAAGATAGAACCGCTGAGGGTTATAATCCCAAAGGAATCAGTACGGACAGCAAAATAAGCTCGTAAATTTTTACTTATACGACTGTCGAAGACATTAATGTTAGAAGTGAAATATTGTTCATATTTCTCTAGTTACCTTCGTTTGGTAAATATGAGTATAAACTTTTATAACCGTAAAAGTTCTTTGAAACGTATTTTGTGTCTATTCCATTAATATAAGTGTATTTTGATGTACAAGTAATTATTAAAAGTAATAATGACGAACAACTTTAAAAGTAATAAATAAGAAACAACAGTTTAGTTAACACATAATTAAAGCAAGTTTGAACTATCGTCATCTATGTTTGGTAGCATTTTTTCCTTACGTTATAATTAATTCTAATTGTGGTTGCCTGGTAGAGATCACTACTTAGTGATAAGGCCGCCAAGTTAGTTGTACTCTGTTTTTTTAGCTGTAAGTAATTCTAAGGTTTTCCTATTTGTACAACTAATAAAGTGTTAAATAAATAAATAATTCTAATCGATATTCGACGTAGATCCTATTTATTTATGTAATTATACCTAACATTCTCTCTTTTACAAAACTATCTTCAACAAATATTTTATTTCAGAAAATATACACACACCGAAGGTCCTATTTATGATAATATCTTCACTAGAGGTTTATTACTCGGTAATTCTGAAAATTTTATGTACCAACGGTGTATTGTCTGGTATTCTATCACATGTAAAAGCAAAACAAATTATACAAATACCAGTATACCATACAACGGCTGCGGTGCAGGGGTTGCACTAAATTTTACTGCCCTGCATAATGCAGTTTTCATGTAATCTCCGCTCCTTTATGATCCACCTTGAATAACTTTTATATTCGTTGGAATCATTTATATTATCTTTTGATTTATGATTCCTTCTTGATACAGTGGTTTTATAATCGAATTAAACTAGGTAAATAAAGTATAATTTTTCAAGAATTTTTGGATGTTAAATAGGGATAACTGGGACTCAAACCCTCATACCTGTCTGTTAGCAAAACACATCCATAGAAAAAGCTTTACACAATAAACATACAAGAAATATACTCCAAAAAACATATTTTATATTCAAATATTGTTAAACGTCGCTTGAAAGTCGACATTTCACAAAATTTCGACAATCCTTTCAATATTTCCTCATATTTATCAAACGTTCCATTGCTATGTACGGATAGCAATATAATTGGTATATACAAACGGGTATATAGTTAAACAATCCAACCATCGTATTTTGCTGACGCTACAGCGAAGTTTGCTTAAACAAGGGAAGTTCTCTCACGGTCCAACAGAGCTTTTTAACGATGCCCGATCAGCAGAGACAACTCCTTCTCCTAATTGATTATTTGTTTTTTTTTAATCCGATTGCGCTTTCCGTATTTAGAGGGTTTATTTTAAAGGATTGCGGAACTAAGCTGAGCTAAAGGATAACTAGTTCAAAAATCTTTTGAAAGAATTGCAGTGAAATTTAAAATCTACATACCTTCATTGTTTTAAATAGTGAATAAATTACAGATTTTTTTTGTTAAAATTATAAGTCTATATTATAATTTATAGAATGCAAATGTCGTGAATTTTAATACAATAAAGCAAGATACCATTTCAATCTTACTGAAAACTTTATTCATCACAAAAGCAGTAAAATATAAAACGTTTGACATTCGTAAAGATAATAACTGCAAACGATATCTACTAAACTAGAATATAAAATACGAAAACAAACTCATAAACCCTTTTATTTCCGACAGGATTCATATGCTAATAAATCTCCTGACATGCATCATGCTAAATCGTAAAACTGTCCCAGTGTCCACTCCACTATACCCACTATGAGATGGATGGTCAGTGTGTAGCCAATTTCGTAGATTTTTTGCTGAGTTATAACAATAATGTGCAGTGAGTATACCTTTATAAGGGAGTTCTGAATTTTGCTACGTAATGGTGGACTGGAGTCTGTGTGCGTATACAGCTCATATAAACACCCATAATTTATGTGTATGTGTGAATATTCTATACAAATACATACATGACTAATTTAATATGTGTGCGTGTATATTGAAGAACTAAGAAGTGAATAGATAGACTCGAATTCTGATGCACATCCTCTATACAAGCGTTTAAGGTTTCTTAGATCTTCAAAAGCAAGGATTTCCTTTTACCCCGTTACAAAGTCTCTACTTTTACTTGCACTGCAGAACACTGCAAGGATATTCGAAGCGAATGGTTCGTACTTAGGATATGTACCAAGATTGGTAATTTACTTAGAAATATAATTTAGAGGATTTTTTACATTTCTTGAGTGGTGTAACTAATCTGACTTTGTTTTATTTACTTATATAGAGATTGACTTACTGTACTATAATATGTTATACCTACCTAGAATTTCACCTTCTCTTATAAAAATAAAAAATAATAAATAATATTTAAATTACAAATCAAATGCCGAAAGTTACGTAACCATCCTTATAGAGGTCCAAATATAATATTTAACCGTCTGCTCTTGAGACGAGTACAAGAGGTACTGTATCTACTTGTGCACGAACACTTCATTTACTATTTTCCATTAAATTTCAAAGTAATTAAAAGTGATTTCTGTAATAATTATGGATAGTCATAATAGATAGAAGACACACAATGCCTATTGCAACATAACATGACTTCATTTTATGTTTGCTGTTGATTTCTATCAAACCTTTTATTATTTTGTATTATCACGTTATTTTATTAATTTTTAATATTTTTTTTTAATGAAATTTCTTTATGACAGTAAAATTTCACGGTGGCGTCATGGCAATCCAGTCACGTCATGGACTAAGGCGACGATTTTCGTATATTTGAATCTTACCAAAGAAGTTTCACTTCTGACACGTGTGCCCGGCACAAACGCTCTTTTTTTCGGCACAGTCAAACATTTTCTTCTGAAAAACTCTAGCTTGGGCCCAATGATCATGGAAATATAACGTATACGTAAACAAAACAGAAAGGTGCCAATTAATCAACATCAAAGTGAACAAATATTTAGTTGAGGACATCAAAAGTTGCGCAAACACTCTTATTCATTAATTAAATCATTTGAACATAAACATTTCAACCGACAGTTGTCAAGTATCGATTGCGACTACCCTCATAGAGTTTTATCGCAAGTTGTAAGCGATAGCGTGTTTTTATATTATTACTTACTAGCGGTCCGCCCCGTCTTCGCCCGTGGTACATGTTTACGTTCTCTCTCTATAAGAACCATCCTAGTACTTCAAGGACTATTATAAAAAAAATTGAAATCGGTTCACCCGTTCTCGCGTGATGTCGTGACCAAGGAAAATAGGGATACATTTTTATATTAAGAGATGTGTTTATAATTTTATTGTACTATAATAAAGTATATTTATACTAGCTTAATGTCTAAAGAACTAAACACAATTTAATAGAAACGTTTCGTAATTATTGTCTTCTAAAACTATAGTTAGATCCCGTCCCGATTCATAGCAATTTTTTTTTGGCTGATTAATCTGTACATTTTAAATTTTTATACAAGAGAGATTTTATTTTATTCCATTAATAATAATTATAGTTGTAGAAATTCGTATGGATGCAATGGTATCAATGCAAAACATATTTGTAAGTATGTTTATTCTGTAATAAACTGTAATAAATTCTACGCCGAGGAGCTAGTCACAAAAATATCAATACCATAAAACCCATGAATAATATTAATCAGTATACTCGTTTAACTTGAGCCGCACATCAAAAACACCCCACAAAACAAGGGTGGATTTGCTGAATTAAATAAAAAACGAGTCTAACTGGACACAGAAATGGCGTCGAGTGCCACAGTTTCCTAATAGTATTATTATTTGAGTATCACAAAATTGTCAGTCGTGACGTTTTATTGTGTTATTTTTTTATTGAGTGACGCTTGACGGTTTATCGATAGGTTCATAAATATTAAAACTGATAGTTCATAGAATATTTATCATGCTGTATTTTTTCTATGCTTTACCTTTTCTTCTTTAGAGCATTGATTTCTCTTATTGTTTAGTTTATCCATCACATGTAATATTGAATTTGTGTTTAACAATATACAATTTTGAAATTTTTAGGTCTATTTTGATGTACTTTTTGATACATATTCTAGTTCCTACTTGACCAGCGCTGTAGATTTAAATCTAAACTTACATGTCCTATTTTTCTGCAGTGGTAAAGAAAACCAAATATGATATTATGAAGATAATGACAATTTGTTTTTAGAAAATTGTCATATTGTATTTTGACTCTTTAGAATGACTTATTGGTTTTATACTATTTCAAACTATGTTTAGCCACAATTTAAAGTAATAAAAATCACTCCTAATACTCTCATTTCATTCAAAAAATTCCCTCTAACTACGTTTCCATTGAAAACAAGCAATACCATTAAAGCCTGATTCATTACGGCTTGGTTAAAACAGTAAATCAATATTTGAGATGCGTTACACCCCTTCTGTTTGTTCCATTGCAATTGGACTCAGAGACCAATTTTGATTAAAACTGCTATTAACATTTCTATGCGGAGTAGAGTAAAAGTGCTGCGAAAAAGTCTTTTAACCCTATTTTGTTAAATAAGTTTGTTTGTGATAGGTAAAAAACAATAAAAAAGTCTAGTTGTTGTTTGAATTAGTTATATTAACTTCAAAAATTTAGAGCTTTATAAATTACATAGTTTACTGTTATAAAGAAATTGATTACTTATATGAAAATCAGAATATATTGGAAAGTATTAAAATATGTCAAATAATTGTAATTATTTTCAATATTTCAGCTATTTTTAAAATAGTGATTATTTTTACGTTTACATTATTAACATTTAAAAAATTTAAAAAAGGAATGCCACATTCCATAAACAATATTTTCAAATAAAGCCCCCCATTCACTCTCCGCGCAGAACATTCAAAACAAGAATGTCAAAATATTGCAATGTTCAACGTTTTATCCCTTGTAACCATTATGTGCCATAACTCAGTTAGCGAGGTCTGGCAACAATGCCATTTCTCCCACTTTGTTATTAGATTGCGATGGATGCTCGAAAAAAATATTTATCACGTACAACATCTGTTTTGTAACTTATCTGTATGCATAACTTGGTATAGTTATGATCGTAACAATTATTCAGTATTTATATTTTTTTCAGATTTAACAAAAAAGAGCGTGTGTGCCGAGCACACGTGTCGGAAATGAAATTTCTTTGGGAAGATTCAGAGATAACAAAATCGTCACCTTACTCCATGACGTGACGGTATTGCCATGACGCGACCTTGCAATTTTACTCTCAGCGCGCCTAAAGAAGTATCAATTCAAAAATATCAAGCTATCACATATCATTTTCAGAATTTTTTATTATAACACAATCAATCATTCAAACAAAATTTGATTTAAAAAGTATTCCAATTTTGAAATTAACCGCGAACTCTCGACAGATATATCATCATCACAGATAAAAAATGCAATTGGCTCCAAAAACCATTACAAGATTGTCACATTATCCATCATGCAACTATGCACGCCCCAGGCAAAACCTATCATCAAAATGGTGGATACAATCGTTATTGGACCCACATTGGACCAGTAATTTCGTGAAGTGATCGTCGTTAATGATGTCTGCACGTGTTTTGGGATGATTTGATCATCATTTGAATGATTATCTTAACTGGATGATATTTTTTGTAAGCTCAGTTGTTTATCTGTCACTCGAACAAGCTTAAAAAGTATATTCGTTTTCTTAACACACCGGTATTCTTTTCAAATTATTTTTTAAAATAATACAACAAATTTTACGGTAAAAAAATCTTCCGCTACTTTTGTATAATATTTTCTGCAATGCCCCATTTTCGTGACTGCACAAAGTAACATTTTAATAAGCAGTTTCTTGAAAAATTGAGATAAAAGTATATTTTGTAATGACGAAAATGCTTTGAAAATATTACCTATAAAATACAAGTATCTCTAGCTGTAGCTCTAACAACACAAAATTGTAGGTATCTGATGTTTATACATTACTAGCTTTCCGCCTGCGGCTTCGCCCGCGTTTTCAAAAAAAAACCCGCATAGTTCCCGTTCCCGTCGGATTTCCGGGATAAAACCTAGCCTATGTCACTCAGAAATGATGTAGCTTTCCAACAGTGAAAGAATTTTTCAAATCTGCCAAGTAGTTTCGGAGCCTATTCAATTCATACAAACAAACAAACAAAAAATCAAACCTTTCCTCTTTATAATATTAGTATAGATATAGACTAAGCTAGTAAAGATTATCAAGACTTGTCCAAATATGTTTATTGATTCAATCTAACTGAGTTACATAAACAGGATAAAAATGTTGGCGCCGCAATGCCGACCAATGGGGGCGAAGGAGCCGCGGCTTCCGGACCGCGGGAAGATTCAATATCCGTTCGAATACGAGATATTCGATTACTCGATTATTCGCTTAGGGATTGGAATCGATTTAAAGTTTCATCGAATCTTTACGAGTTGTGGATAATTGCGTCCATTTTATTGGTAGTGCTGTGATTGAATACGTTACTATTTTTTCGTTGAAAAATGTGGATAGCTAGTTGTTGTACATAAAAAAAGTCAAATAGGTAGAAGTTTTGTTGAACAACCGATCAATATTTTTACAATATGCATAGATTCGTGACAAATTATATTCTTGCATGGTAACATATGTGGTTTTCATGTAGCATATGTACCTACTATGATATAATAATTTAAAAAGGTTTAATAATTACTGAATAAAATGTTAGAATTTTTTCGATAAATACATTTTTTGATACCCCTACACATAACGTTACATAAGCGCGTCATCTAATTGGACACAACAATCGCAAGACGTCAGATCAAAGTACGCCGCGTCCAATAAAACGTCACGACGCATCAGGGATGTCACTCGCAGATTAGCCGCTCTCATTTAATTGCTTTAGGGCTTTTCCATCTCAATGGCTTTTCAACATAGCCGGCTAATAAATTAATGATCGAGTGTGTGCCCACTGACGTTAATTAGCGCATTGTAATCAATATTTAAACGCTTGGTAATGAGGTATTGGAATACGGATTTGACATACTTTAATTCAATTTACCTGTACTAGAACCGTTATAATATTTAAATGGACAAAACATTGTAATAATGAAACTGCAAAATATCTAACTATGTCATTTTGCTCTAAGAAATCTACTTTACCTATAGTATATTTTCCTATGTAGGTATGTGTTGTTTTCAATAGCCTTTCTTATAGCCTATCCGTCTTGATTAGGGAAGTGTTTCGATAACACGGAGGTGTGAGGAGGGCCGCAGGCAACTGAGAGAAGACATAGTTCTACGACCCAGATTTTGTCTTAGAAGGGAATGTGTGTGATTTTACTCAGAACATCGAACATCAAAACTGTGCCAATGCGATCATAACGTGTAAGACTTACAATTATTGATAATATAATAGATTTAACAAGCCCTTTAGCTGTCCATTTATCAAACATTCGTCGAACGAGACAATCTTCCAGAAGCTTATAAAGCATCGCATCTGCACTCTTCATCTGTATTATGCAGTAAGACAAACAAACCCATACTTATGCATACAACTAACCAATTAAGAAATGTTACATATATATAGTACTTAAGTACATAAAACATGAAAATACTATGTAAAAAATATTAAACCGGTTAAAACACAAGCGAGAGTGATAACCGTATTTTTGTAATAAAAGCAAAGCAAAGCGCTTTCCTTGGCAAATAACGTTGATTTACAAGCGCTTACTTCGCTTTACGCGTGTATGGTGAGAGTATAATAAAATAATGATTTACGTGTAACAAGGAAATGTGCTATCATTAAATAATTCAGCGCTGAAATAACATGCTCCTTATTTTGAACTTCTTTGTTTTGTTCAGAAATCAGATGATAGTAATCAATTTAATATGTTGGAATTCCTAAAGAGTCACTGTTTTGTTGAATGCAACATAAGGTAAATGTATATGTCTTTCAGTGCCCTTTTCAGGCTTTAATAAAAGATTTATTATTAGAGTAGAAGTTCAGTGAATCAATATTACAATAGCTTAAACTTTGCGTTATAAATTTGACTCTACATATTTTCAATAATATTAATAACTAATGGATAATTTTATAACACAAAAAATTTAAGCCTATAGGTAAAATTTAGTTTTCCAGCTTTTAAAAAGGAACGAATTAATATGGTACCTACAAAACTACACACAATATGCATATTTTATTCAGATAAAATGTTTTAAAATGCGACTGAATATGTAATTGTGCCAAAATGTACGGAGCAAGAGACATTTTGGTAGAATTTGTAAGTTTTTGACATCGGCTTCTTTTTCCACTGTCTAGTTTCTATAGTATTTTTGTATGTAGAGATGAATAGAATTAAATATATGTGATGTTTGCAATTAATTTCTGTTCATAACATTATGTAGATATTATATAAATTGAAATAATAAATGAAATTAACGAGTAAATTTTGCGGACATCTAATCAATACTTAACTCAATTTTCAATGAACATATCCAAACTATTGCGTACAAATTATTATACTATGAATCATTGGACATATTCAGATAATTATTGAATACAAAGGCAAAATACTATAATATGGAATCCTATTTTTGGATAACATAATTTTCATATATTTGAATGCTTGTAGCATGCCGGCAACACACCAGCAACCGTACAGGTCTTGTGGGTGATTATGGGCGGCGCCAATCATCGCATTAATCCGGTGACGCGCCAGCTCGTTTGCCCGCTAATACATAAAAAAAAAATGCTTTTACCTTTAGATGCCTCATCTTCTCGTATGTTTTGACTTTTGAGAGGCTATACGCGTAGTATCTCGATGATAAATAATATAGGTATCGTTTTTCTGTCTACAATACAGATTGGTCATAATATTTATGTTTTATCGCAATACCTACGCGGTTACAGTTATTAGGATGAAAATTTTGAATTTTGAATACATACAATCCTAGTTACATTTTTAATACAACACAATAAACATCGAATAAAAACAAATATTCGTACATAAAGCAGGCAATACTAACATGATTGACACCGGAGACTCTGGTCTTGTTCAATTTAGATAGGTTGGTGCCCATCCGTAGCCATTAAAGCCACCTCGGCGTCTATCTAAATCCCGCCTTAAAACCTCATGCATAGAGTTCAAACTCGAACACGTAATTTGGCACAAACGTTTTTTTTCACTATCACAGTTTCGGTTGAACACAACTCCTAAAAGTCTTTACGTCACTTTTGGTCAATTGGAAGCTGAAATGTAAATATTGAAGCGCTAAAGAAATAGAAAAATAAAAATTGTTAATAAAAAATAGATATAGCTGCAACTACACAATAATTAATTGAATATAGCTCTATTCTTATAAGTATTCTCTTCAAGTATCTTGTGATCATATTTTCATAGCATACCATTACATACAAAGTTTTTAGAAGTGCTTAAAATCCGTTATAAGTATCTATTAACAAACCTATACGTTGGTTCATATATAATATACCTATTTAGTATTTACACACATTCGAAATGAAAACCTCTGCCCAAAAAACACGGCTCTAAATCATTCCGCGAATCGGGTCAAACAATAAAATAAACATTTTATCTAAGAAATTAAACATAGCCTTGCAAATTATGCAATAACGTTATCTAATGCATTTACACAACCGAAAATGGTGGTTCAAACCCACGCCCAGCGGTGGGCGGACAGGTAAGTGAATCAACGTATTTGTATCAATGAACTGGGCTTGATAGGTTGGAAACGTGCGAACAAATTATTCTATATTATCTTTATTATGAGGAATTATTTTTCTAATAGAATCAGTTAACGGGTTCTGGAATATTCTAGAACGTTTTCTCTTGAAATGGAAGCCTGTGGGAAGTTAGATTTGAAGTGTACATATTGTAAAGACTTGGTAATATTTGTCAGGCACTGCTGTATCACTTATTAGAGCAAATTAATCTAACGCAAGAAGTAGAGTTTTTAATAGGACAATTATTTATTTAATTATAGGTGAGTTTAACTTTTAATCAATAATAATTTATGCAGGATTTGTTTGTTAGTATTGTATTGAAGTTTATGTGGAACAATCTGCAAGATACAGGGATACTTTATAACCGTGTTTGTCCACAAGAAGATTCAAGCTAGCTAGCACAGACAGATATTCGACATTCTCTTGAATCTTATTGACATAATATCTTCCAACAACACCTAACGAAACTTTTGGACTGCAAATTTCTAGTGTGGTAAGTCACTAACCAAAAGAACAAGGAAGGAATGAATTCATATATTGGTTAAACGACATGCTTATTACAATTTACACTGCTAAAAGCTACTGTTGTAGTATCAAATGTAATAGCGATGTAGGAGATAGTATGAAATTGATACCAATTTATATGCCGTCGCTATAAATAATGAAGAAACATGATTAAGCCGTAATTAACATAACTATCTACATCAATGGGGAGGGAACAGTGAGTCACTGTTTCACACGGAATCGTCCTGTTATTTACACTTTATTATTATTTTCTGTGTTTGTAATTATGGGTAGGTTTTTATTAAACAGTATTATTGACGTAGTAGTTAATAACTGCATTATTTATTAGAATTACAGAGTCGTATTGAATAAGTAGGTATGTTTATAAAATTGTATTGTTTAGATTGTGTCTCTTCAGTGATTAAATCAAACATGTATTCATTTTACTTTGGAATATTTTACTATTATTTCTCTCCTTGTAAATGTATATTTAGTTACATAATACGATATACAATTTAAGTGGTATATAAAATTCACTGAATATTTTAACTAACACATTGTAATGCTAGTATTCGTTTTGCTGCTAAATGACTCGTTAACGAAAACAATAGCCACGTATAAAAGGTGATCATTATTCTGTTCAAAGTTTAGTATTTTCACAGAATACATTGTTAGGTTTTGATGGAAAACTATTTGAACAAATTGCTTTTAGCTACAAAATGTGCGGTTATTGAAAGGTGTTATGAAGATGATATTATAAGAATATAGATACTAAATTATTATTTGGGGACGAGAATAGAAATAAAATTATAATGAAGTAAGGAAAAATATAATTTTACTAAGAATACAGAACGCATAAATATCTCAAATTTATTTTATTTCCTAAATTTCTTCTATTTATAATTGTATTACAGGTTAAGTTTGGTTTGGTAGGTGTAAGGGGCTTGAATTATTCAATTAACAAGTAAAAATGATATTTTCAGTATGTATTGAGTTATTTTTAACTGTTATAAAAAAGGAAAGTTCCCTATTTTTAAGTCCAAAGAGCTAAAATTAATCCATATACGAGTGCATGTAAAATATTAACATGCAGTGCATTCGATCAATAGTTTAGTTTAAATGACTCAAAGGAAGGGTTGCAGCCCTCCGAACCGTCACGATAAGCTTTGGTTAATATTGCGGGATTGTCTGCTTACTGCTTTAAATTTTTGAAAAAGGTTTCATATGTAATAGTTTTGAGGTGTAGTATATTTTGGTAGGATGGTTTTGGGATAGTGTTACATTTTTTACAGCTAAAGTCTATTTTGTGGATAGAAAAATGTTTATATAAATAAAAGCTTAGTGTAAGCTTTTGCATTGTCTTTTTTTTTCAAGTAGGTATAGGTATGTTTTATTCAACTTAACAATTAAAAATTTAATTTATTATTTATTCAAATATCGCTTGTATTTATTATTTAATTTACAAAAAATGTAAAGTATCCCAATTGGCATTAATTTTGAATAAATTTTTCAAAATTGATTATATAAGAGGCTTTTAAAAATTGTTGTAGAAATAATATACGAATGAATGGTTTCCCATCACATTTCAAGAATTCTAATAGGTACACGAGGGTGCTATTCTTTCATTATTTTCATTAATTATGAATGGTCCTATTTTAAAATAATCCTTCATATTACTTTTCCCTTATAACACTATCGAAAGTCACATTATTTAATCAAATCGAAGCAGCCAAATTTTTAAATCACGACTCAACGAATTCAGTATAAAGGTCCTGAACTGTTATTACGTTTTAATTAAAATTTCGGTATTGGCAATAAGCGAAATACGATCAACCGAAAACAAATTGATTATAAATACAGTTTCATTTATTTCAATGGAATATTAATTAAATGAAACGCGATTTACAACGCCATTGAGAGTTCAAAAGCATGTTTGTTTTAGTTGCAGCTTTCTCTGAAATAAACTGTAAATAAAAACAAAACTAAAACATAAAAAGCTCGGCAGTCACCTTAAAAAACTGATACAAAATAATTTTTGCTCCTTCTATTTTGTCCGTTTGCGAAAAATACAATAGTGTTGTATCAAAATGGG
>CAJQZN010007047.1:0-10296 GCA_907164685.1 Colias eurytheme | reverse complement strand
ATTATGAGGCGTGCACTTTTGGATTTTCCAAATTATTTTATATTTTTAGTAACTTATAATGAATTTGAGATATTCTTCAGAATTTTCATTTGATTTAAAAATAAGGTATAATTTTATTGTTTCTATTTTTAAGAAATCTTTATTTAAATTATTTTTTTAAAAGTTAATCCTCTCAACAACAAAATTAATAGTATGTAGATTGTAGAAGCAGTTGTTCCGAGCTGACTTCTAGTTGTGCTATAAATCTGAATTGCCCTCCATAGATACATAATTTATTTGATAATTAGATACCAAATACGATTTAGCTGCAATGTTTTCAAGTTTTACTATTAAGTCCATAAAATAATCGTTATTTCTTTTATTAAAGTTGGTCAATGTCGTATTGCGTATTGCTCTAGTGATAGGTACCTATTCTATCTCATATTAATTATGTGTAGTATTAATTAAAACGGCACATTTTTTCGTTGTATTCAATTTATTTCAAATACAACAAAATAATATCTTAAATGAAAAGTAGAAAAAAAAAAGTTTGGAAAATCCAAAAGTGCACGACTCATAATGCTCATTTAATTATGAAATATATAAAAAAAAAACTTATTGTAGTTTTCGTTTTTTATTAATTGCAATTAAACGACACTGGATTAATTAATCATTCGCATTCAGTGACCTACAATCGTCGATTAGAATATTTAAAAAAAAATTCAACTCAAATGATGGATTTTTTCACAAGTTATAGTGTTTTCAGGTTTCACACATGACGGACAGGAAAATTTTTTGACCTATTTCGGTGTTTTATATCGTATAGTTACACTGTATCGAGTATTGATTCAGACTGTCCAATAGCAAAACTATTTCGCACTATCATGCAAAACTTGCAAATGTATTTTGCGAAGATCAAACAAACGTGCAGAATTGGAATCGTAAATCATTCGTTTATCGAAATATATGGTTGGGAACATTCGATGCGTCTGCTTTATATTGAACCGATAAGTGGTGGACTTTATCATAGTTGATTGCGTTCTAAAACGCATAGGAGCGTGTAATTGTGCACTAGTTCATGCATGCTTACTGTATTTGCTAATTAGGCGCATTTCCCTACTCTCTGTTAACTCAAACTCAAACTCAAACATTCATTTATTCAATTAGACTACTATTTAGTAGCACTTTCGAATCGTCATTACATAGTATTTTTAACATTTACTTTGATTCGGATTCAGATTCGGTTATGAAAATGCATTCCTTTAATGAGAATGAATGATCATTAAGTTCATTCAATTCATTCAGATTTAATAAGAAGCTATTATTATGTGAGGTAAAGTATTGATGAATCGTTAAAACTAGAAAATGATTCAAATATCTATTTGTTAGTTAGAAGACGGATTTATTCTGTATTCTAGAAACTTCTCAGAATCACTACTAACGTGAGAGGCGAGAGCTTTTCTTTTTTGTACTTGCATTTTCAGATGTTACTAGATGACAGAAGTTAAAAGCTTGATAAATATATCTCAACTATCTATAATATTATGTAATCATGTAAACTTAAACGTAGTTTATATTTAAAATGTTATAGAGGCCTATGTAGCTTTGAATAGATTATAGACCAATATGGTCGACAAATAATAGACAAAAGAGGATTGTATACGAATATGGGAGATACGGTCTATTGCCACACACGCCCATATTCAGAAGGCTATACCAATTCTTAAGTGTAATAAGGGTTGCCAACAAAGGTCTTATAACTTCATATAACAATTATATTTTTTACGCTTTGTATATGACACTTATGTATAGTTTTCAAATTTAATATGGCAACAATTTAAACATCATCTCTATTAGAGTGTTAAATTTTCGAAAGGAAAAAATAACCTTTATAGATTTTAACCTATTTAAGTTTTAACTTAAAAACTACATTTAAGCTGGAAACTTATTAATTAATGCACTATTAAGTAACGAAAATAATAACGTAAAACAATTAATTTAATATTGACAACCCTATAACATCTCAATCTTTGAACCTAACTTGGCTATAATTACAGAGAACAAAGCTCCAACTTCATTGTCTAAAACCCTTTATCATATACCGCGATTCCAAAACTAAAACCATTGTTATACGAATATATTGTGAAACTAATACATTCGTTAAATGTACTTATTAAAAAACGTATTTAGATAATTCATTGAACTAAAAGTATTTTATTCAATTAAAATTAATATACGATACCATTATTTCAATTTACTTATGACAATATACAAATACATACATACAAATCATATTTGATTAATACCTATATTAACTAACTATTATATTACTGTAATAATATTTATCCGCTCAAGAACAAAAATGTGATAAGATTTCTCCGCTGATTACTCAAATAACTTAACTAAAGCAAAAAAAAAATGGACAGGCTTTTACGTGCTTTTATCGTTTTATAAATAAACGACAAATTCAAGTGACATGAAATGCTTTTATTCTGTCTTCATTAGTCTTCATTCATGGCAACATTTTGGATGCGACATAACCTAAATTTTAAAATTGACACTGATATTTTTGGATAAGTAAGTATGCCACTGTTAAATTGACATTGACCTACAAAATGCTGATAAAACGATAAATTACGTGAACGCGTGTGAAAATACTGAGCTAAAAATATTTTTTCATGAGTGATGTAAATGTCGGCTCGGATAAAAATAAGTACTCGTACTTCTCTTAATTCACTTAAATGCGCTTAAGATATTTCAGATCTAAATAACCAAATATAAAACAATATTAAAATAGTAAAGTAGAATGTAGTAAAGGCATACATACCGACAATGTTTCTTTATTTCTTCTTCTTTTTCGAAATCTTTATTTACTTTTTGTCTGAATTCCTCTGGCTATGGCGATAAAAAAAAATAAAAAGTAATATTGCCACCAATAAAAAAATTTCATTGAATTAAATTGAACGTTTCAAAATAATTTATTTAAATTGAGTTATAATTATTAACACATATTTAAATTCATGGTATAAATAATAATTTTAATGTTATTTAATTTTAATAATGCTTTCAATAATATAGTGCATTTTAAAAAGCTTTATATTATCTATATTGCTATGTAATGTCAGGTGCCAAAATGGCGGTTATCTGTGGTGGAAAACTAAATCCGCGGGAAAGTTTTTTTTTTAATAATTGCAAAAGTTCTTACATAATTGTTTTTCATTAAAATAGGTATTTTATGGAATGTACGTACATTTTACATTAAAAATAGACGTAGTCTATCTTTACAGTGTATAAGTTCGAAATATTTATTATATCTATTACACATGTAATAATAATAGACATCTATTACATAATAAACTTTATTGAATACAAAGCAAGGATACCCGCAGCCGCATACGTAAGATTATTTTTATTGTTAGACAATATTACATTGTATTGTAATTTGTAATACGAAAGCTAGAAAGAGTACCTACTTATCACAAAATCTATACATATTAGGATTTCTTTGTTCCTTGTATGAAACTGATACATAATTGTAACATTATTATTGTGTAATTAAAGATACAATGTAATAATATGTACTTACCTTCATTGTATTTATATTATGTGCTCTTAACTGACGCTATAATACGGCGTAATATAAATTTTGCGTTTTTAATTTTTTGAGGAAAATGATTAGTATTAACAATAATACCTTAAATCGTGATATTACTTATATAATGTAGCGTTGCGATCTTTCACAAATTGCAGTAAAACTAAACTGTTACAACAGTTACAACAGCTTTTCCTCGCTGAACATTTCTCACTAATAGTACTTATAAAATATACATTTTATTTCAGATTTTCCATATGCAAATCAGTAAAAATCAAATCGCCATGTGCTCGATTATGGTGTGCGCATCGCTCGATGCCCCACGTATGCCGGTCGAAACGAGCCCCACCATTGGAAGGCACGCCTTGTGGAGTCAATCAGGTATTAAATATTAATGTTAATAATGTCTTTCGACTTGTTTTTCAAAAATGTCTAGAGACAACCATAGCATTACTTTCATAGACATTCCTTACCTATATCCCGTTTATCGTATAGACGAATTAAAAATTATTAAAATCTAAAAGTTTATCAGGTACACTAATAATATCCTTCTTAGTTACTTATTTTTCTAAAAAAAACTAAAGAGACACATTAGATATATTACACAATCATAGAAATCTATAATATTTCGTTAATCGTATACCTAGGCAGATACCATGATGACGGAAATTTATAGCCAAAGTTAACATTTGAAATGGCTAGATTGCCTATGAATATTTTTAACACTATCCTTTAAAATGTGATAAAAAAGAAAGACCTAAAAGAGTATTTCGAATAATAAATAGCTGGCTGTAATGATAATTTTAAGCCAAGTTAACAGTTTAAGAAAATAGTTTTTATATGAAAGGCCTAGTTAAGTGGACATTAAGATTGCTTAAGTAGATAAAATAGCTTCATGCTCGCTGTGCGTAATTTAATGAAATGCTAGTCACAGTATCCGAGCTATGTTAATAGTATAGACTATGAAAGTCTTTAATAATTGCGGTCATATTTCTGCCGCTGACTTTTTTATTTATTTGCTTATATGAGCAAAACGTATGCAAATAAGTTTACTGTCTATGTACTACATTTAAGGCTTATAATGAAGCTTTTAGTTGAAAAGGGAATTTGTTAGAAAAATATTAACTTTTCTGAACCTATATTTTTATTTTTTAGCATATTTTAGGTACGTTTTGCAAATATATTTAAAATAATGTTGTTAGAGTTTAATTTCATAATATAATAAGTATCAGCTTTTTGAATACTTTTTTATCTCATAAGATACAAGTAGATACCTATTATCACTGACTAAGCCATACACCTTAGTACCTAGTATTTTTGTTCAGCCTTTTAGTAATCTAGTTATGAATTTCTATACAACTCGTCTCTCTAACTCTTCCTTGTAGTCACCTCTGATCAAATTTTATAGTTACGTTATAGCTATAGTTGTTAAGTGAAGTTATAAAGTACCTAGGTATGTAGGTATACATTTTACATATTTAACATTAATTAACAAAAAAACACAGTCATTTAAAAGGGAATGCTTGAATAAATTCCCTTAAAAGAGCATCACTCATTGCATTCATGTTATGCACACAACTACTCGAAATTCCATCAACGTCTGCGCCATCCGCTCGTGTGTGTGCATAAATTCAATAAAATCCTTCATGAATACATTCCGAGATGAAATACCATATATGATACGCAATATTCATTGAAAAATGAACTAAAACTCGCATACAAGCAAGCCAATCAATAAATTACAAACAAAATTGATGACTTCATAATTAAATCGTAACGCATGAGTAATTCCGTGGCCTTGGTGTCGCTCCTTGATTTGGCAACTGTATTTAGTTTTTTGTAAGTACGCGATGTGAATATGATTATACATCTTTGTCTGACCTAGCGTTATGCTGGCCTGTCGCCAAAGGTCAAATAAGGAAACAAGGAGAACACACAAATTTTATAATTAAATTCGTTTATCTACATTAAAACACGTATCATCTGATGAGACATAAAAACCTACAAGTACAATAAACATACATAATATATGAACGCAATCGTTCAAAGATTTCTAGTAAGAGCCGATTTTTCAATCCTTGGTTAAAATTTATCCGTCCAATAAAGTATTACACGAACATATTAAAATGTCACCTATAAACTGTCAAATACGGACAATTAGAATACATTTTTGAAATAGTAGTTTAGTACGTTATTCGATGAATAAGTTTAAACCAAGGTTTGAAAAATCAGCCCTAATACAATAAGCATTTTATACCTATTTGTATTTGTAAAGGACATACATTGCTACTACATAAGAGTAAATCAGACATGTACAAGAGTCAATCAAACTCATGAATACACTTCAATTTAAACCCTTGAATCATACTTGAAGTAAATTATAGCGGTTAGCAAGAATATAAAGTAATAATATGCGTAATACGATGTACCAATGACCCGTAATACTGTAAGTTATTTGCCTCATCGGAGACATCTTAGACGCTCGCAATTTGCAATAGACTCAATTTGAATTACCTCAAATCACTACGTATTTGTACTCACTTGGGCGTGTAGGGATTTACTAGTTAATCCAAATAGAATATTGATTATATTAATCCCAGTTACCCAATATCTAGGATTATTATATTTGTATTACCGCGTTGAAAACACACAAAACAGATATCCTTTTCCTATATTTACTGGTAGGAAGATATTGCAAATAAAAAGTAATTTACAAGACACAAATAAAAGCATCCAAGATATAGGTTAAGTACCTACAGTGAATGAAAGACATGACGTCATTACTTAAGAAATTCCATTGTCCATATCATATTTCCGCGTGCATCATCTCATAATGGATTCCCATAACAGGAATGTGAAAGATCGACCCAGCTTTATGAAGTCTACGTAATTCATACATAACGATATATTAATTACTAAACGCTTGTTTTGAATTGTCAGAGTTGACCTGTATTAAAGCAAAATACAATACTTATAGCCTTTGTCACCCCGGAATAATGTAGTTTTCTGCTGATGAATTTTTCAAATAGGTCCCGTACTTTCGGAGAATATTCATTGCAAACAAATACACAATCAAATATTTTCTTTTTATAATATTGGCTCAGATATAACGATTTTTAAATACCTACTACCTACTTAACCTAAGAATCACAGGCAGCTTAAATTGTCTTCGAATTTTAAAAGCTATCATTTATGTAAGACTGGATTCAGGAATGCCTTAATATCCGCCTTTCCTGTCGACTGAACAATAATAATGATGCTTCTTATCAAGCTTATAAAGAAATTCCTTTCCTCGGAGCCGTCGGGAAACTCTTCATAATAAGAGAAAAGTAAAACTCAATTGTTTTTAAATGCTTTGCGAATTCTTGACCTATATCTTTGGTAGATGATAAAAGTAGATAGTTATGAGTAACGACTCAACTACTAAAGGTTTGATACAAATTATGGACAATAAGGAAATTAGCACCTAATTTTATGCCTTATAATTAGTGTAATAGTGTTTCATATTTTTTGGTAATGCTTTTGAAAAAATAGCATGTAGGTACATTGTACAATCTACAATCTTTCTCTCTTTTTAAATGTTTCATGTTAACAAAAAATTTAAACTATTATCATGTCCTCGAGGATTATCTATCAAGATCAGAAGAATTAACTATTACCACTATAAGAATTGAAACAATTTAATAAATTGCGATAAAACCAGATGTTCGATATCCAGACGTGCAGAGAAAACAAAGGAAATTAGATCATATAATTACAAGGATACAGATGGACATAATCTGGATAAATCCCCGAGACGCGGCAAAAGCTTTATTACATTTTGTAAGATATTTCTCGGATCTAAGCAGGCTCAAGCTTTAGCAGTAAACTTTATAGTTTACTCTGTACGATATGAATTAAAATGTTGCAGTTATTTCTAGGTATATCGTACAATTTAAGAGGTTGTAATTTTGCGCTATAAAAAAAAAGACGTGTGGCACTCGGGGACTGCCGCGGTAAAGCTATTGCATGCTATGCCTTCAAGCCACACCTCCGCGCCCGTCGGAGTGGGGAGCGTGAGGTTTTTTCGTTACGAAATTTCTGGATTCGTTCCTCGCGCTCAAGGCCCGCGATAGAAGCTATGCAATAGCTTAAAAATAATATAAAGTCATAACTATAATCACTGAGTTTATAATTTTAATATCGCAGCCATTGGGCTTATCACCGTTTCATTAATAGGCTCTGTGTCTTGACTAAACGCTGTCTTTTTATGACTAGCTGAATGATATCCAGCAGATAACAATATCGTTAAATACATAACTGAATGAGAAGCCTAGGCTATTATTGAAACGGCTGATCAACAGACACAATTTTTTACTGAAATACCATATCCATGTTACTACATTGTATTATTTTACTCCTATATAGTGGTGTGTCGACCGCATGTGCGAGCCTATGCCTGGTCACGCACTAAAGAACAAAACAGACAAGCCCCTGGTCCCCGAGTGGGGAGACTGGGGCTCGTGGAGTGATTGCAACGCTGAGTGTGGATACGGCCTTAGGACGAGGATCAGACGGTGTTGGTATAAAGGGTGAGTACGTGATGTTAGATTAGAGAAGGAATGGAAATTGTTTACATCGTACGATGAGGATGTAGAGTCTACATATTCTCATCTCTAACTACGTAAACAATCTAGTTGCACAAAGTTGCACAAACAATGTAAACTTAGGCTTTGTACTACTAGAAGAATCTATGCCGAATAGTTTGTACTAATACAAAATAAAAGGTAAAACTTTGATAACAATTTCTATATTTTTGACAGAATAAAATTTAAAAGCTGGCAAATAAGCAAGAAAATATAGAATTATGACATAAAATAATATAAAAATGTTAATGATACCAAGAATACTTCATTGTAGCGACAAAATTAGAGCAAAAGGCTTTATTTGCAGAACGTAATTAAATAAGAGCAGACAAAAGTAAATGAGATTATTTAAATGTGAACAAATATGTGCTCGCTTCTTCGTGCTTAAAACATCACTATTTAATTTAATTACCAAGGGTTTTATGTAAAAAAAAACATTTCATTTCAGAAATTTTACATTCTAGATTCTGTGAAATTTTCAGTGTAATAATTACGTTATAATAACATGAATTTTAAAGAGCGTAATAAAATTGCTATTGACATTTTGTTAAAAGAACTACTTTGATGGTGATATTGATAACTAGCTGTGCCCAGCGGTTTTACACGCATTACTCCGCTCTTGTTGGCCTTAACGTGATGATAGTCTGCCTTATATAGCCATCCTCGATAAATCGGCTATCTAACACCGAAAAAATTTTTCAAATCAAACCAGTAGCTCCTGACATTAGCGCGTTCAAACAAATAAACAGCTTTATAATATTAAGTATAGTATATTATTAGCTTGCAAAACAATTTTAGAGCAGCACTAAAGCTTAGGTATAGGTATTAAGCGACGCTTCGACTCGAATTGGGTCAAGCTCGCACCGGGGAAGTCACCACACCCTCACAGAATATTTGCCATACATTTACTATTCTCACATCTATACAAAACGTGGTTATTAAATAAAATAAATATACATACAGAATAAAATAATTGTGTTCGTTGTTTCGTGGGAAATTTCCATTCGAAACAATGTAAAGCTAAAACCCACTGGATTGATAAATCTCCTTGTTATTCTAAGTATTATTTTCTCCAGAAGCTGGCAACACAAATAATTCTATGTAACAAGAGATTGTTCTTATTTAGAATTATTCTTTGCTCAAATACGAGACCGTTATGAGTAGTTCCTAAATAGTATAATAATAAGTAGTTCCTAAATCAGAAACTTAATAATTGCCAATGCAAATAATAATCTAAAGTGAAATACCGGCTGCATATTGAAAGCGAGGCATGAGGCGTTCTTTTGACCGTTAACGAGTTTTAATTAAGCTCCTTTCTATAAGGGCAAAAAGGACACACGGTTTCATGTAGTTTAATCATTGCTTGCGTCAAGTCGTCCTTTATGAATTACCAAGAAATGCTGCAATATTTTACTGAAGCGAGAAAAGTTTATTCACAGTTTCTTGAAAATCTTTGGATTAAAAATATATTATTGTATGTCTGGTTGTAATCCGCAGAGAAAAATAGCAAAGAATATCTTTTCGTGCATTCATGGTAGAGTCGTCTGTTTGCTTTTTTTTAATATTAAAAGATATAATATACTTTATATACACAACAAAAAGAGGCACTTTTTTACCGTGCCTTATAAAAAGTAAATCCTGGAGCGGGATTGGTCAGGTTAGGTTCGACATTTGAAACCATTTAGTCCATGAATTAGTAACTTCTTAATTAAGAGCCCCGCTACATAGGTACAGAAAGACGTGGATGAAGGTTTCAAAATACATCAAACCTTATATTACCTGACCAATCTTTCACCATACATTACTTAATTCTTTCTATATTATTATTTCAACTTTGACATTTGATCAAACCCGAAAATTGTCCCTATGCTGAGGGGTGAGCTCAAAAGCTATTTTATGCTAAGTATTATGCATATATTATGCTCTTGATGACGATACTAAGTCTTTTACCATAGTTTTCGTGTTCACTCTGGTCCATAGATGATAACATATTTAAAATAAACATAGATCGATATCGGAGAGTGCGTGTGAGGGTGCTGGTTCGCAAGTAGCGACCTGCTGGTCTGGCCAAGCGTGTGCCGCCACTAGAGACGTACGGAC
>CAJQZN010007045.1:0-12062 GCA_907164685.1 Colias eurytheme | reverse complement strand
ACTTTGTTGATGTAGAATAAAACTTGATATTTCTCTCTGAATTATTTCAATCTTATTTCAATAGTGAATTACATATTTGTAATTTGCGTTTCGCGCGTGCTTTCTAGGTGTTACTTATTTTACAATTCACATCCATTGTTTCATAATATTTTGATTGAAATGATGTCAATTTATTGTAATCAGTCTTGACTCTTGTTTGTTTCACATCATTTAAGTTAAATTGTTTTTTTCTTATCTCTTTGACACATAGATATTAATCAAAGTTTGGCACGAGCTACAAAACAGGAAAAAAAAACAAAATTGAGATTTTAAACTTAATATTTTATTCATTGTATTTTTTTATTCTTTGGTAGCATTGTTTGACTTTGAAGACATAGCATCTGGATATTTCTCTAGATAACTAAGAGGTTCGCAAGCCCATATTTCAAAGACAAAATATCTCAACGATACACCCACTTGAACCAACACATAAATAATTATTGGAAATGCTTATCAGTGACATATGTCGTTTACTGCTATGTATTAAGGCTAGTTTAGTTACGATTGATCTATCATTTGTCTAACAGTTTAACGGTAATAGTCAGTTAAATATGTTATGAGTAATATATTATGTTGTGCAATATTGCTGCGTCTTTTAAACTGGGTTCAAAGTTAAAGTATTAACAGCGTTAATTTCCCTTCCTTCGTCCGATATTATGTTCATATAATATTATCCTATTTGATATAAACGTACTCCATCAAAATATTTTAACTGTACATATATTTACACTGCATATTTTAAAGTTTTACCACAAAAGTTACATATAACAATTTATTATCTTATCCAACTATCCTATTAAATATAGTTCGCAAGAGACAAAATATAATTCCAACGCGATACTATTACGAGTTATCGCTGTCGACTGTAAATTTTACCTTAATTACCAGATTCAAGACACATTTTATGTATCCAATTCATCTAGGGCACTTAGTGGCTTACTTATAAATCTTTTCTTAACATTTGCAATTGTAATTAGGTGATATCTTGAAACGGCCTACGCGGGGCGCCTGAAATAGATAATTATAGCTCTCGACTGTTTAATTACATTGCTATCTTTCATCTTGAGTGTTATCTGTTTTAAAAGTGTTTCTAGAAAGTTCACGTAATAGTATACGTTAGTGATTTATTGATACTGCTCTATTTATAGTGTACGCAATATTTTTCATTGGTATTTTATGTTTTAAATAAATTGTATTGCTTCATTAGTTGGATATTATCATGAACTAAGCAATACGGTTACCAATTTTCTCAAATATGTATATCTATTTATAATATGATGAGGATGAATATTTAAAATTTTATATCCATCGAGCGAGAACTTAGTTTTGAAATTAAAGTAAGTAATTACTTGTTAAGTAATAATATTCGATAAAACAAAACATGGTAATTCATGTTACATAATTGAGTTCCCTATACGTTTTTATGTGAGAGTAAAAAATAATTACGGAATGATTTATTATAGTTATCGGTGGCCGTTGCCCTCAGTTTTTTAGTTTATTCCCGATAAGTAAAGTAATTTAGGAAGCAGAAACTAAGTGATTTATTGTTCGTTAGTTAATTTTTCAATGAACCACTGTTTATTCAATATGCGGTGATAACATCTAAGAATTCATTAATATATCAGTGAATATACTTTTATTGCCATAAACAACAAAAGGTTTCTGTGTTAATAGGCTCGATAAATGTTATCAGTTTTTAATTTAATGAACGTAATAAATTTGTCGAAATAGATTGTTGCGTTTGCGTTGACTGTGGTCTAAAAACAAACTTTAATACAGTTGTACAACTTTGAACAAGATTTGTAGACCCAATAGTACTAGAGAATTAAATTTATTTCATTAGTTAGTTAACTATTACCATAATACTTGGACTGTACTGTTTATAATTAACAATTGCAAGAAATTACATTTACCTATTTGATTTTGAAATTAAAGTTTATGTCTAGTTTATACTACTTACCTAAATACATATCACATAATATTATGTATAATTGTACAGTTAAACAAACTTACCTGAAGTGAAGTTAAATTAAATGTAAGTATCTAAGTCATGAACATGTGCTCTTCTGAACAAAAAAAACATAAACTATTGGAACCCGTTTAAACAACTCGATAAAGCAATAATGCTGAAGTGTTGCAACAGCTTGCTAATCTTCATAGCATAGAAGTATTGTTTTGGACAATCTTATACAGGGAAGCTAAAAATAACGTTTGTCAGCGAGTTTTGGTAATGAATGTTAAGTACCAGACGCCCTGATCTTCAGTCGCACCATAAAACTTCCTCGACACGCCTTCGATGACGCACAGACAGTTTTACGATATTACTCCGCGAAGGGGACTATTTTAAAACTCATTCGATACAAATTATAATGCTGAAATAATAAAAAATACCCGCTAAAAACTATGCAGTATGTAATATAATATGGCATGCAAATGTCTCTAATGCATGCATATTTCCTCTTTTTTTATACCTTCCTAAATCTATTTTATCCAATTGAACTGACACTCTTTCTTTTCTATGACTTGTTTATTCCGAACATTCTTGGTTGTTTAGCAAATAATTTTATTTATTCACAACTTGAACGTTATTTAAAAGAACAACAATAAATGTAAATTACAGACGTAAAAGCTTCACAAAGCTTTATCTGAAAAACTTATAAAATTGTGAATTAGTTTAACGTTATTTTTACCAAAACTTACAGAATAGGCACCCAGGAATGACGAACAGCATTTTGAGAGCGTGGTACGAATGAACAACACACATGGTGTCGTTAACTTGAGCTAAGCAACTCCCAGGGGTTTCGTAACATGTATAAAAATATTATTATGGGGCTGTTTTTAAACGCCGAGATCATCTTTAGCCTCAGCTTGCAGGTATTAAACATATTTCAAATATTGATATCTAAAAAAAATAATATCTTTATGCGCTAAATAATGGAAACTAAACAGTAGATCCAATATTAATGCTTGCTTTAGAAACATAAAAATATGTTGCAAAATTATAATAATTCCGGTTTTGCATAAAAATAATCATTTTCAAATTGCAATCCACGTTGTGTGTAACTATAGAATGTAGATGGGAACTGGTATTCATACAAGGCTTCGCTTTATGTTCTATGGTTTTGGCATGAATTGCAACGCAAAGGTATCGCTATTTAAAATGTACGCCTGTTTAAAACTCTACGTATTTTATGTTATTTTATTTCATTCATTAGGCTATTCAGCTACAATTAACTAATTAATGTATGATGTACGGTGCAATAATTCAATTATTATTTCGTCGTTTTCATTTTTAACACCACATAATATTATCCTACAGAGTGAACCATAACGCATAAAAAACTAAAAGAACATTGAGTACTACCTCAATGTAAAGCAATGACCTTTTTCTACGTAAACTCAAATTCTCTTACATTCCACGCGCCAAGATAACGCGCAGGACACATGCAAGTAATTGCGCAATCAAAATGTGTGAAAGTTGGAGCTAATCAGAGCGATAACACGTCACTTAGCTTAAAAGCAACCGATAAACAAGTCCCACTTAGTTAAGCTATCGACTCGAGGATTTACGTGCCTGATAGCTTGTGTTATATTGTGTTACTGAGAAACATATCTGCTGATTTATTTCGTCTCGATATACACGATTATGTAGAGAAAGTTTAATTTGTGCGACAGATTCGATAACTTTAAAGCTAGTCAATATTTTAATATCTGTCTTAAGCCTTATTTCCCCTTGTAGGGTATCTATTACACTAATCGATTTTCTTTCCAACTAAGTAGGACATCATTTCGCTGTGCTAGATAATTTTTTTGCTTTAAGTCTCTACGGAGCTAAAATCGGGAACCAATCAGTAACTTCTAAAGTTTAACAATTATTTTCTTACGTAAAAGCGGTCTTTATTATGATAACAGGAAAATTTGTACTAAATAAACAACTTTTAGTTAATTTCAAATCGCATAATTTTGGTTAAATCATTATAACTTTATTCGAAACAACCAAAATATATTTGATTCAATCAGTACAAGTTCCCTTTCATTTAATAGCCTGTATACAGCAATCGTAAACCAACTACGGCTTAAACATTGATATATAGAGTTGTAATGCTCTTTAAACCTGACTAATGATCGCGGCCTCGCCGGGACCGCGGGCACATTACATGTTTAAAACAAAATATTACCGATACAATGTGCAATTAACATGAGCCGTATATATCGTGGGAAAACATTCATCAAGCGTAGAACTTTTCATTTTAGCCGGGAGGAGGTACAGACAAAACCCATTAGTTCAGTGATAATGCAAGTTCGTGGCGCAGGTATTGTTTAGTCGCCAGCGAACGAACAAAGCGATGGGGTTCGTCTCATCTATGGACCTATTACGGTCCCATTGTTAGAGATGCAAGTAGAAAATTAAAATGCAGCATTGTTTGTGCTCACGCCTCACACGCTATGCATATCGACGTTTTGTTTACGTTAAACCTCACGATTCAGATCAGTTTTTAATCCCCAGCCGTCGAACATTCATTTTTATTACCGCGTTTCATTTAGAGTTCCTGAAGGTCCCCGAATTTTGCTTTGTCATGTAATTTCCTGTCGCAACTTCTAAAACGCGGTCGCCCACTTCAAAGTCTTGTAAAGTTTAAATTGCCCGCTTCTTTTTTCACTATCTCCCCGCTGCACTCACTTTTTCCTATTTAAACTTTCCCGTTTTATTTTACGAAGTCACTTCGGACTTGTAAGTACAAGTTTTCCACGGTCGCCTGATAAAAATACAGTAATGAAGATATGGGTGCTAGAATGTTACTGAAAATTTATCTACTATTTTTAATCTAATAATTTTCGGGTTTTTCCCTCAAACAAGAAGAAGAAGAAGAGATTAAAAAATATTTTGTCTATTTTACGAGCCAGCTGAGCCCGCCTGATCGTGGGTAAAACATTAGTCCATGGTAAAACTCAAAGTAAAACAATTAATTAACGGAGAAATATTATAATAGACTCAATTACCAGAACTCCACAATTTAGGACAATAGATTATAGAACATTTTAATGAAAAATCAACTTTGTAACTTTTATCAGGTATAATATAAATAGATCAGGTAAAGTTTTTAGAAATAACTACACCTAGTAACACACAAAAATATACTTAGATTTATTTGAAAACTAGCGGTCCGCCCCGGCTTCGCCCGTGGTACATGTTTATGTTTTCTCTACATAAGAACCATCCTCGTACTTCCAGGAATATAATAAAAAAAGAATTATCGAAATCGGTTCAGCCGTTCTCGAGTTATGCGCTTACCAACACATTTTGCGATTCATTTTTATATATAAGATTGATGAAAATATTCCTACAACCTACGCAAATATTACTTAAGATTCCAAATGCAAAGGGGGCGTCCATAAATTACGTGAGTTGTTTTAGGGGGGGAGGGGGTCGAGTAAAATCTCATCTAACCTTACGTTGGGGAGAGGGGGCAAATATCACGCAATTTTTTTTTAATTGAAACAAAACAAATTAAATACTCTTTTGGTCCATTTAATCCAAATAACATGCTTAAGATTTTAATGTTACGGTTAAGATTTAAATATTCTATTGTTACCTTGTTATAACACTAAGGGCCGATTTTTCAATGCTTGGATAAAACTTATTCGTCGAATAATGTATAAAACTACCATTTTAAAAACGTATTCTAATTGCCCGTATTTGACAGTTTACGTGACATTTTAATATTATTATCGTGTAATACTTTATTGGACTGATAAGCTTTATCCAAGCATTGAAAAATCGGCCCTTATTATAACTTTCAGCAATACGTCATATTAATTACTATTTTTAACTAGTCGTAAACAAAAGCACGAAGCAATTTTTTTTTCTTTTTACAATGACAAATAAACAAAAGAAACCCACATTTTGAAAAATCTCACGTGAGATGGGGGGATGGGGGAGGGGGTTCAATAAAATCTCATGATACCAGAGGGGGAGGGAGGGTCAAAAAATGGACAAAAACACCTCACGTAATTTATGGACGCTCCCAAAGCGTCTCTAACAATTCAAATATTTTCAATACAATCGGTGTGTGCAAATCCAAATATCACGTAAGAATAATAGAGCTATTAAATAGGACGATTAAGGAGTTTTGCAATTATAATGAACTGTTTCTCAAATGTGAAAGTAGGACCCAGCATTAGCATACTACCGCATCGGAAACAAAGACATCGATATACTTAGATGAAAATCGTGACTTATAAATTCAGTCAGTGGCATTTGTAGAATGTAACACCGAAACGTTTCTGAAAACATTTAAATATTTATACGAAGTGCACTGGGGTAATTTCGAAAATTTGTGATTTCCATTTCAAAAGATCGCCTGATTGAATCGTAAAGGAAAGTAGGTCGAATATAGATACTGTAAAGGAATAGTATACCTAAATAGCTGAGATACAATTCAATTGAATTTAAAAAGGGGAACTAAAACCACTTTCGAACCGTAAGCTAACTGAATACCTTAGCCGTTAGAGAGAAAACCTTTAAAAATATCTAAAATAGAATTAGAAATCACAATTGGATTATGCTAATGAAATGACTGGCTTTCAGGGGAATCTCGGCGTTCATTGGATGGTACTCGAGTTAAACGCTCACGGATCGAACACATTATTGCACTGACTGCATTTCCAATAGCATCGTTAATCTTCTCGTGGTTTTGCTCTCCTGGTACTTTATAAGAATTTATTTTATTTAGTAAAAGGGACCGTATTTTCGTTGGTTTGGATAAAATATGTGTTACATTACACATACATATAATGTTTTTAATTTTATTTTATACAATTTCTAGCTTCTAGAAACAACTTATTTAATCCCTTTTAAAACCCTTTTTTATTGAAAGTAGACCGTATGTGAGCCAAAAATTTATGAGAGCCATTGTAAAAAATAATAACTTCACAAATAAATCTTTGCCAAATGAGGGTCCAATTTTCCCGCGTCACAATCCTAATAATGTTTTTGTTTTACCGCTCCTTTTCACGATATGTATGTATTTATTTCGAACGATTACTTTAATGTACTCGTAGGAAAATATAATATAATATATTATAATATGCATTACTTAGAAATCGTTTTTGCCAAACCAAAGTTTCCCTTTACAGCAAAGTATTGATTGGACCAATTATGTAAATTAACTTAATAACATAATTTCATCGAGCAAAAAAATGCGTCCAATTAGTGGTTTTCGTTTTAACAAATTAAGCAAAGGCTAAAGGTCCTGCGGTTGGAACATTCGAGAAAAAAATAAAATGTAAAATTACCTCTGCTCATAATTTAACCCGGCCGACCCTCGTTCTACGATGCGTGGTTTTGAGCGGAACAAACTTTAACAATGAGCCTGGATTTTCCCGAACTTTAACCCCGACCTGTATAATATGCCATGGAAATAATTACGCCCTTTAGAGGTTAATTTCATAAAATATACGCTTATATTCCCGCTCAGTATGTAGGACGTATTCGTATAACAAAAAAGAGAAATAAAAGTTATTAATTTTATAATAAAGTCGGCACTGATGTACATTATTAGCATAATGTATTCCGAGTTCTTATTATACTAAAATAATAGGACACCTTAAACTTTGTATAATTTCGATGGTTACCATGGCAACACCCCTCCAATTTAGCAGCAAGTACTCTCATTTTTTGCTATAAGTCAAATTGCATTTAATCCCATTTCAGTAAATGAGATTAATTAAAAGCTCTATGTGCGTTACATAGTGTTTTAAATACAATTAATTAATTAACTTTTCATTAGTTAAAACAACACTGATCTTGATAGGACGTACATGTAATAAATTTTGTTATTCACACCAAAAGATGTAACCACGTTATAAATTTTTAAATAAATAATAATAAAATATATTATTATACGTAGGTACATTTTACATCTTTTGGTTTGCGAATAACACGAAACGATAAGTCTTAAACAAAGTACTTATGCATAAGAAACTATTTCGTCTAAACCAATCCAAAAATTATGCAGACAAAAGTATTATGAAAACATACTTTAAAATAAATAAAATACATACTTAAACAATATTATGTCGTCAATTCACAGGGAAAGACCACAGCGACGAAGCTTAATAGGTGCTTATATGCACTTTGAGATAAAAATGCAGTTACACCGTAAAATACGGATAGTTCACATTGATAGGAAGCCATAAAATAGTTAAATTATTATTTGAACACCGGAGATAAACAATAAAGTTTGCTATGTATGGAATAACAACGGAGAATCGCTGCATTCAAAATTACCAATATTTGGAAAATGACAAAGTTGGTGTGGGTGTCTCATTTATTTAAAAACGATTATTGTATCATAAATTATTATATATGCCAGACTTTCTTATTTCATTTTATTTTGAAATACTAATGTATCCAGTAAAAACATTTTTTTAATAATAATTAAAGACCCGGGTATGCGAGCTGCGAAGATTTGTGTACTTAATTTTCTTTTCATTCGTGTAAAATAAATATATAAAATATTCTATCAGAAAAAAAAACAGACAACAATCATAAATCATTAGTTGCAATTTGCTAAAGCTTTTCGATTTCACATTACAAGGACACTAGATCACTGAAGTGACCAAAAGGAAGTAGGGTTGGTAATTGCTCGTTAAAATACATGGGCCATACAAGAGTGGTAATCGTCGAAGGAAACTTTAGGGACAATTGAAACTGCGCCGAGTTTAATTGTGAAACAGAAAATAGCTCTGATACAAAAGAATAAAGAATTAAGTGTACCTATTTGTACAAACCGAACGTTGTTATATTTTCCAAATTTATCATTTTTAATCGATTGTAGTCTTTGAAATAATAATTTGAGTTTTTTGTGAAATGTAGAGAAAATAATACCACTTTTGAGAAATGTTAATAGCGTTAAATTTAATTAAAAATATAGCTGAACATTTTTCTATCTAGTGTGGAATTCATAACATATCCGCACATGCAATATTTTTTCCTGTAATTTATTAGTTATTCAATACACCGGGGAAATTGCCGGACCCGACTGGAAATGCGAGCACCTGACCCTCTCCATCAAAATATTGATTCATAGAAGTATAAAAACTCTGTAGAATATCAAGTAGGTTCCAATGTTAATCTGGAATTGAAGGAAATGCGATAAAAGATTTAGTCGGAAAACTTAAGTAATATTACTGCGACCTAATACTGTTTTTCTTTAAACTAATGCTGCTGAAAGACTAGAAGCTAAAGAATTTAATTGTCAAGAGAACAAAAATTAGGAATTTCGCTTCTTTATCGAACAATAGCTGGTATTGTATTTATCGCACAGAATTAGATTTTTTTGCATTCTGGCCAATCAAATGACAAAGGTTCAAAGGTTTTTTCCCACTCAACTATGGCTCATTACAATGAGGGTTACCGAGTAACTAAGTGTACATTGAGGAGCGATATCGATACGTCAACGTAGACCGTAACCTGACCCCTGTTTGTATTGATTCGATTTGTGTTTGACCGTCACGAGACTGTCTTTAAACTAACAATGTATGTATGTATTTGTATGCGTGCATTTTCTGTAGAGATGCTACTTCACTCGAGATTGTTGTACCTGATAATAACGATGAGTAGAACTATAAATAGTTTAATATTTTACTTATTATTTTATAACATACAAGTATGTTTACTTAAAGTAGGAGTGAGGAAAAATAATAACAAAGATACTCCGTAAATTATTGTTCAGTAAATTGAGAGTTGCAGTACCTATAACTTATACCTAGTGATCAGGGTATTATTACAGCGTCAACACTGTCCAATACCACCCAATACCCCGACGGAGATATATCTACGCAAATGTCTGTATCAAGCAGACGTCATAAATGTATGCTGGCCGCCAGTCAATCGACATGACAGCAAGGGTGAACGCCTCGTTAAACTTCATGAAGCGATCGAGCCCGCACTGCTATTGCTGTCAATTACGTCACTATAATACCTATTTTGAATTTCGAATGCGCCAGACGAAATAAAACCGTTGACTTTTATTCGAATTGAATGTCAGCCAATTGTAAGAATGCATTCAAATTCGAATAAAACGAAACATATTTCATTTAGTTTAATTTTATTGAAATGTTTATTTAATTGTAATTAACTGAGTAAACATTTAACAATCTCGCATTCGTATAGAATAATGTACCGTTAATATTTCCACTCGGCAGTAAATATAAAGGCCTAAGAAACTTAAAGTTCGCATGAGTGGCAGGCAACTCTTCAATAATGCTTCAGTAAAGAGTGACTGGAGAGCTCTTCGCATAACAGCTGTTCCTGCAGCTGGGCCTCGTCACAGATTTGTAAGAAATATACACGATCATTGTGCAAACAAATGTCACTACAATAATGTTTGGATGAGCCCAAGAATATTATTGTTTACGTTATACTGAATAAACATGTGGTTTAAAATTTTGGTTTGATTTGTTTATTTTTTCACTAAGTAGCACAGATCACATTGTGGCGTTTAGTGGGATATTTAAAAACCGCAGTTCATTTAAAACATAAACAAGCCGTTTTTTTATTTTTATGTTATTTCCATAACAAATGGTCCCACAAGTTTGAACTAACTAGCTACGTAAAAGTATGAACAAAATAAATATAACCATTCGTTATTTTGTTGATAAACAACTGCAGGCAGATTAATTTTGTATACAGAATACATATACAATAATGATTGTCAAAAATATGTTATATCATATTTGTAAATATTTAACAAGATCCATAGCCACGGAGCAGTTCTATGTATGCATGTATATTCTGATTAATTAATGTAGGTACGTACAAATGTAACATTTTAGAAATGCATTCCACACTTTGTGTAACAATAGTGGAATGCTGTAAATAGCATGTAGGGGGAATCCGGGAGACTTGCCCAGGTGGGAGAGTTGAACCACTTTCAATAACTTTTTAAATTAGGTGCCAAATTACGCCAAGTGGCAAACAAATGAACGCGCGTAACCCGCCAATCACAAGCAACTCACAATTTTGAGTGATAACAGACGCATTCGACCGTGAGTTCCGAAAAAGTGGTTTCATCGTCGCGGAGTGAATTTTTTTGGCTTTGTTGTTTTAATTGCTATGCATTCATTTATGAAGGTATATATCAAACAGCTACGTTATTACATAACTAGATCATCATATTTTGTCGTACGTTCAGTGTTGTTCTCCAGTTGATAATGGATTTGTTGGAAAAAATCAAGATATGGCCTTGGGTCGGGTGTGGGAGAGTTGAACCAGTCTGCAGTCGGGAGACTTGAACAATGGTTTAACTCTCCCTTTGCAGTTTTTATACTATTTAAGTTAGCTTTTGTTTTGTTTTAGAAAGGAAATGCCATTTCAGAATAAGCCTAAGGAAGGTAGTCGTCGCAGGAAACCGTTTAGGTACTAAGTCTAACATTGAAAGCGCAGTCAGAGAAATAAAGAGTGGCAAATCTATTCGTCAAATTGCAATCATGTATGGGATAGGCAAAACCACTTTACGATATTGAGTGTTAGGTGAACAAAAGTTTACACCTTTGCAAGACAAGGGGAGCCAATACAAATGCTCTGGACGACGACGACAGGATGTTCAATGTAAATAAAGAGAAATTGCTCGTTCGTTAATTATTGACCTGCAGTAAAATGCACTATGGTTTAACCATAAAACAAGCAATGCAGCTAGCATTCGGCTACGCCAAATTCCTCCAAAGTGAACATCCAAGAGGCAAATATTGAAGAAATAGGCAAATAGGCACATATTAATTAATAGTAAGAAATGTTTTTAAATTAGTTTTGTAGATTTACCTATTTAACAGTAGATACCTCAAAACGAGTATTTAATTAATAAAAAGAAGCGAATGTTATGTTTAGAAGAAAAAACTGGTTTTTTTTTTTCACTAAATTGTTTAAATAATACATAACTAATGAATAATATATCATTTCTCCTCTCTAAAAATGTATGGGCAAGTGTCCCGCACCTGATGGGCAAGTGTCCCACCGGTTG
>CAJQZN010007044.1:0-11870 GCA_907164685.1 Colias eurytheme | reverse complement strand
ATACATATACATCGCAGGAAAGTCAAAACAGTACATTGAATACCGTTATCAGTCAATCAAGATCTTCAGGATTAAATAAATTCCTGGAATGAGGATTATCTACGAGAAAGCTCTTAATCTACTTAACGTGAACCTACACTCGGTATTCCAAGAATTTAACATTTCCTTCTTTAATTCTCTCAAACATTCCGTTTAACATGGAAATTTATTGCACGACTCATAATGTGAAGCAAGAGTGCTCAGCGATCAAAAAATTTGTTTGTCCTTGGTTCCGCAACTATTTAATTAAGATCGATTGATAGTAGGTACACGTAATATGCTAAATAAGCACATCATTTATAGGTAATTTAATGGGGATTAATATTGTCTCTGGCAAAAATTTAATTGGTTCCAAAAAAATAAACTGTAAAGAAATGTAGAAATATAAAAAGAAAATTCCCGTCAATCAACAATGTTTCTCGGTTGAAAAACGATATCTTGTGTAACTTAATTAATTTAAACGTATTATTTTTACTAGCTAGATCTACTATGAGATTGGTATTGAAAATGGTGATATGATTTAGCATTGTTTAATAGTTATTAACGAAAAACTAAAATAATATTCTTCTTTTCGTCGAAGGAATGAGCATTATGAGTCGTGCACTGAATTTTATACTGAAGTCATACATTCATGTTTATTTTCAATCTTTTAAATTAATATCACAGAACGTAGTAAATTATTTATTCAGGTGTCTATAAAGTCGACACTTAAATTTTTTACGACGCAAAATATGCAAATAGACTATAATATAAGAAACCGCATACAGACGTCTCATGTACTTAAACTCGAAACAAAACTTGGAGTCGTAAACTTAATGGTATAGTATGAATTACGATCGAAGCAAGACTGAAATAAAGTTTAAGAAATAGCAACGAAACCAACGCGTCTAGTATATTCATGAAAGACAGGGTTGAATTTTTATTATAATTTATTTGTTTGGACAACTACGACCAAAATAGTCGACGCTTTGTGACATCTATAAACTCGCACTTGTTATCATGTTTCAGGGACTATGGTTTTACCATTCATGGTAGTGTGTAAAGCAGCAACATAATCTAATATTTATACTGATAATAATGGTGATGCTTAAACAAATATTTTTGAAAAAGTATTAGTTGTGCTTTTCTTCTATCTGTAGTTTTTGTGTTCCGCTGTCTTTTAATTCGTGATTTTTAACTGTATAAAGCTCACAATCTAGTTATTTTTGACACCATCTTAGGTTGTATTTTATTGTCTGAACAAGTCTAATTCAGCAAGATTTTAACGAGATAGTTTTCTGTACTACCTATGTTATGTCGTGGAAAGGTCCTTGACATTTAATAATCACCAATAATATTTCAAATTATTACTTGATTCAACAGTCCCCATGTTAAATTTTTAATATACAGGGTGTCCAGCAGCAGATTTCAATGTTTGAACGCTTCTAGTTTTAAAACGCGACGTGCGAGGGGGACGCGGGGGGTGTCATTCAGCGCGTGAGTTCTGCGGATTTTTTAGTCACCATAGAGCAGTGGAGCGAAGAGCATCGCGCTTATGCTATTGAGGCATACTTTTCGGGTGATTTCGCTGGCAAAAACACGCCGTCGGTTTAATAACCATTATCAAATTCATCGTTTAAGAGATGGACCTTCGATAAATTTGATACAGTCGTGGCTAGCAAGGTTTAGGGCTACAGGTTCAGTCATTAATAACCCTAGGCCGGGACCAGCACCATCAGTATCCACGATAGAAAACATTAAACTTGTTATGAATTCTGTAATTGAAAATCCTCGTTTATCACTTTGCACACATTCGTCGATATTGGGAATTCCTAAATCGTTTTTCAGGTCATTATGTGAAAAAAGGTTAAGCTCCATCCATACTAAATTCAGATTATTCAAGATTTGCTACGGCTCATACTGCTAATGTGTCAATGAATTCAGTGCGGCAGTTATTTCCTGAAAAGCACATATCCCGAAACTGCACCATCCCGTGGCCACCCAGGTCACCAGACCTAAGTCCATGTGACTTTTTCCTGTAGGGCTATCTAAAAACTGTGGTTTACCAATCAAATCCAACAACCATAAGACAACTGAAGGAAAATATCCGGGCTGAAATAAACAGAATTCCCAGTTCCCTTTGCAAACAAGTTTTTCTCAACATGCGGAATAGATTGAGGAGTGTGTGAGAGTAGAAGGGCGGCATTTGGAAAATGTAATTTTCAGAAGATAAAATCCGCACTCGTCTTCTTTTGACTTTAATAAAAATATTTTGTTTAGAAATAATACTTCTTTTTTTACAAGCCCTCAAACATTGAAATCTGCCACTGGACACCCTGTACATATAGATAGCATATGCCATTAATCAATACTGTACTGTAATTACTATTCCACTTCATGTTATTTTCAACACGCTATATACCGCATTTTTATCCAATCTAATATCTTTTTATTTATTTTAAAAGCCTTTTTCTTAAAAATCATAATGAATTCTGAAGCTCACAATAAATTATTCTATAGTTACTTGGTAAGGTTGGAAATTCATGAATTATTTCTAACGAAAATTGTACTTTTGACAACCCTAACTATCAAAATGCAGCTTCACATTCACCTTTCAACAGATGTGTCGCTTTGATTCGCGTATCTAAATTGCGTAGATTAAAACCTTCCCGTGAAAAGTTAGAGCAACAGTTGAGCATATTCAAAGATGAATATCAAAGAAAACAGCTGGAAAATTTTGTTCCGAGAAACAATTATTGGCAGAGATAAAATTTATGTTTCTACGAAATGTTAAATGTAGCCGATGCTAAATATTATACAAGTGCGCTCGTGTGTTTTCGAGATATTCCTTTAATGTTTACTTTCGACTTTTAACACGAACAAAAAATATTGATACTAAGAAAATAAAATAAAGATCTTTTTACGTGTCATAGATATCATAAGCATTTTACTATCTATTAAACCAAGATTTTATTTCTCACACATAACAAGTATTTAAATTGATATAACTTAGCAGCAACGTTATCATTATCTTGCCAATCACAAGCATTATAAATAGCTCTCTTGTTAACAGAAATCAATGCAACAAAGGCGACGGAAGCCGCCGACGTCAAAGAAGATGTCCTCTATCAGAAGGACGTCTCATTTTCTGCGGAGCTAGAGCTGGCGCCGTCCAATAGAATAAGTAATATTAACGATAGACATATCGAAAGACTAACAACACGCACACCAAAACATAAAGAAGACAGAAGACAAAATTATTCCTACACCGGCGAAAAAAGCAAAGAGCTAGATGGATTCAAAAGTTTAATAGAAGACGGCGTCAGTAACGCCGACTTGAATATTATATCGGAGAAGTCTAGTGATTTCGATAAAGTAAAAGTGACTACATTAGGACCGAGCTTGGAACAGAAAGTAAGTACATTATAAGTTTTTATGCGCATTTGAAAGAGAGTAATGGTTGTAGCGAATGTGTGTACCTTTTAGACGATGTGTAAATTGATTTTAGTTAAAGAGATTTCTTTTAAGTAAGAGTGACGAGCCAAATTTTATTTTACAACTACGAACCAAGAATAAATATTAAAAGCACAGATAATATAATAGTGTACTTTAAAAGTAATAGTGCCACGAGCCAATTTTTATTTCTGCGAATACAGATTATAAATTGTTATTTTATCAACACCGATATAAAGTAAAATACACAACCGCAGGTTTCAGAGAATTTACAGTGTGAACTTTCGTAACGAACATCGCCTGAGTCAATTTTTGTTTACTTTTAATCATATCTCCGTACTCGCTAATCTTTTCAATTATATTCTGCAAATGGCAGTCGATAGGCCAAAGTTGAAACATTCTCTTTTGTATACTTCCCAGAAAAATACTTTTTGCTGTCTCTATTATTATGTACATGTTTTGTTACATCTTCGCATATTTTTAACAACAAAATTTTAAACAAAAAACCGGACTGAAAATTGTAGAATTTTACGATTAGGTACTTTTTGGCACTATTTTTATTTATTTTGATATACCCTGTGTCCTCGCGACTCACATAAATATACGACATACCATATAAGTTTTAGAGTTTCCCAAAGTAATATATATACACTACAAAAACCCTCCTTGTGTCGTAAAAAACAATTTTCGTTGGCAGTTTTTTTTTGCTTTATTCTACACCGTTTCAATAGACGGCGGCAGGCTTTAATGAAATTTATTAAAACCGTAATGCAACGTCGATGTGTTAAATTTTAATAACGTATAATCACATTTGCCGGTTCATTGGTTCGTCACTCTTTTGGCTCCCTGCATTTCAATTTCGAGACCCTCCCGTAATATTAATAGGATGTTATATATTTCAAAGATGAATAGACGCACTTAATTATGATTGAAGAATTGAAAATTAAATTAGAGCTGAGAATTTATGTTAATCAAAAATGAAAGCAGTTTTTAGTAATTTTGGGTTAACATGTAACGTGATCGGCTTTTGTTTTACGATATCTATGTGAATATAAACAATGTATTTTTATTGCAAATGTTCGGAGTTTGAAACAGTTAACAGACTATTGAATAATTTTTTATATTGAACGCGACGATGAAAGGTTTCATATCAACGTTATATCTAGTTTTTTAAATAATAATATTCAGGTACATATTTTGTGCTTTACAATTTATTATATTAAAATGTTGCTAGTTTAAATATTTAGCTAGTAACATTTTACCGAGTGACAATTTACTACACGGTGTTTTTCCTAAACATCTTATTTACGTTAAACTTACAAAAAAATTATTATTTAGCTAGTAACATTTTACCGAGTGACAATTTACTACACGGTGTTTTTCCTAAACATCTTATTTACGTTAAACTTACAAAAAAATTATTCATTGAAAACCATTATATTGGGTTCTTTAAATACATATTTATTTATACACATTATAATATATTATTTTAATATAAAAATAAATTAAAATATCCATCATTTAATATATTTTATTTCATTTAATTAGCGTTTTAAAGCCCATATCGTGTTCTTGAATTACAACTGGTCCTATAGCGTGCTCCATAAATATGAATTTATTTATATGTACTATGTATTAGAATTAGAGCAAATATTTATTAACAATACCTAACATTTAATACAATTTATTGAAGTGAAACTTCTTTATCGGGGTTGGACAAAAATTTAGTGTAACATTTTTGCGTTACGCCGTACGCGTGACATTTTTGCGTTACGCCATACTCGTGACATTTTTAAGGTCATAAAGAAGTTTCACTTCTTACGTGTGTACTCTAGTACACGCATACATTTTTTTTATTTATTTTAATTTTTATTTAATTTCTTAAAATAAACCCATTTCTACCAGGTGCCAGGTGGTACATCATCCCCAGCACGAACCACAGCAGTGGAGAGTTGTTCCTGCGATCCCTGTACAGATTCAAAATGTACCTGTGTGTATAGGAAATGTAGGAGTGGTAAGTTTGTTTATTTGTGTGTGTGTAGAATTTTCTTATAGGTACTTGTATCCATACTAATATTATAAATGCGAAAGTAACTCTGTCTGTCTGTCTGTTACTCAATCACGCCTAAACTACTGAACCAATTTGCATGAAATTTGGTATGGAGATATTTTGATACCCGAGAAAGGACATAGGCTACCTTTTATTGCGAAATATGTACCACGGGCGAAGCCGGGGTCGACCTCTAGTATTGTATATTTCGAGAATAAATGTCTATCTATTCTATTCTATAATCTTGGCTAAAGCGAAAGGCGTGTGTTGAAATTTCATCTCACGATATAATTTTCACTAAAAAATGTAGGTACTTAAAATGTCTTTGTGTTGCATTTAGTGTTTATTTACAATATTCATAATATTATGGGGATACTAGCTGCCCTATGTTTTCCTACCGTGAAATCTCTAGTGGTATGAATTATACTTATCTAAAATTTTAGCAAAAGTTAAAATCTATTATCATAATCTCTCCATCCAAAAATTTAATTTAAATCCCTGCATATATAATGATTTTATCCCCATAGGTATTAGGGTCACATAAGTACTAGGGGTGATTCTCTTTTGGGGTGTATAATAGATTTCACATTAATACAAATTAAATTTCTTTATGGACAAGACGTGCTCTATCAAAGATTACTAAGTAAATAGTTACTACTTTAGTTCTATGCCTTGTTAAACAGACTTATAAGTCCATTGGATTAACCTTTTGAGTGTTTAAAGGTCAATGGTAAATTCTATTCATAGATATATGTTCATTAGCGTAATATATGAACTTTGCTGAATAATGATGAAATAAAAAGTATTGGATTATTTGTTTTTAATTGACTCTTACTTGGAATATAATTTCGTTCTATTAAAAAAAAATAGGACAAAAAACAAAAGAAAATGTTATTTCTACATACTTAGTTATTTTAAATATTCCTCTAAAGTTCAAACTCGAAATATTGAATTTGTTACAACAATTACTGTTAAGTATTTGATAAAACCCATACAAAAAGAGCTCTTAAAAGTTTATAAACACTGCCTTCGATTACAAATTTAAGGTTGTTGTCAAGGTAACCCTTTGCCCCTACACCGTATTGATCGATAAAGGGTGTATCAGACTAACTTTTACATCGTTTTATGTTTAAGGTTTTTTTTAAGCATCATTAAAGAAAATATCTTTTATCAATACTCTTGAAATTGAATCTCGATATGTCAGATCATAATACAATTATTAATTAGGTATGTACATAAATATGCATTTCGTTTAGTAAAATTAAAATAAACGTACGACCAGTTTAGTAAAATATAAAGAATCAATAAATACAACTTTTGCACTTTAAAACATACTTAAATATTTACAGATATTTAATATGTACTTTAGCATTTAAAACATTTTCATAGCGTACCTACATTTAATGTAATTTGTTAAATTTTTCAATCGTGTAATAATAATTATATCGCTGATCGTCTGAAGGCGCTTTACATTCTGCGTCATTGCGAAGTTTAAAAGTAATTTTCTTATAATACCAATATCAAGTCGCCCATTATACTTTGGAAACTTTGTTTAACTTCGCTGATAATACTCGCCTGCAATTTTTGTAAATTTTGTCCTTTTAATTTGTGGCTGATAAATAATCTACACTTATTTTAATAGAAGAGATAGAGATATGTTTGTTTGAAGTGAAGAGGCTCCAAAACTACTGGAATGGTTTGAATAAATTTTCACAAGCAGAAAGCTACATTATAGGCTTTTTATTTTGTTTGTATCCGGGTATCAACCTAAAAGCAACAAGCGGTTAGTAAAATTTTATAAAAACCAGAACTGCATACATATTTAATGATTTTCAGTGCCATAATAATAAAAAAGCAATAAAATTTACCTCTTATAATATTCCTAAGTAGAAATATTTAATATAGATACAAACATACACCGTATTAAAATTGTAAATTAATTGCATATAAAAATATTTTAAACAAGGTGTGCGAATAACTAAACAACCAAAAGTCATTACTTAAAGAATGCTATCGTTATATCTAATGGGATCGTGATATTAAATGCAGGGATCGCGTGTTCAGTGCCATCAAGATATTTCTGAGTAATAGCTATGTAGAAGTCTTTAAAACTGAAGCCTGTTTAATATTCATAGGCTAAATTAAAGAAAGACCACACCGATATTCTAAGCTCTATAAAGTGCTCTATGGCTTGGTGTCGGTTTATTCTCATTTTTAATTTGTGATATACTAATATTATAAAGCTGAAGAGTTTGTTTGTTTGTCTGATAGCGCTAGCTAGTCTTATGAAATAGTCAGATTTGAAAAATTCCGATTTGATTGAATCGACAATTTCAGAGTAATAGGATATTTCAAAGCAAAGGGTTTTTGTTTAATTAAGGCAGATACATAAATATTTTATACGCGTTTAGAACGTGACGGAATTTTCACTAATAAAATTTTACCTATAAATAAAAGGTAAAGAAGGTCCTTTAAATCGAAAATTCTAAAAATGTATTCATTTAAAGTTTTATTCTGTTATAAATCATCTTGCTAATATCAAAACGGTTTAAATTCATAAATTATGTCACGATTCTTAGTATTATGAGTTGCTTCAATAAATTCCGCGTAAAGCATTAATTATCCAGCTATTTGAGTAAAAAATAATAAAACCAAAAAATAAATCCTCTAAAACTATGATTAAAGCGATGCTCTATATCCATACGTATGTATACACCGGAAGTCCCGGAAGTTACAGCAACATGGCGGCGAAGTCCTTCCGGTTTCAGGAATTCATAATTTAGTATCCATATGCAACATTACATTGAGATTTGGATGGATAATTAATATACGGATTCTGTAGCATTAATCTATGTTAGAAGTATAAGTTCACTCGTTGATACTTTTGTTTATATAATTATTTAAAAATATGACAAAAATGGCAAAATAACACCAGGTTAAATTTTCTTACAACATTATTAAAAGGAAAATACAATAATTACTCTATTTATGAGTTATTATTATTATTTGTATTCATCGCTACTGTATTAAAATATAAAATCAATCTTCTTTAATGTAACAGTTATAATACTTTGGTAATAAATACATTTATGTGGTAAATTACCTATATCAATCAATTATCGTGACTTAATTACGTCAACACTAGAATGTTAATTTTACAAAAAAAACTATTCATTTAGTGTAATACAAAATTATCTCTACATCTATTAACACCATAAAGAACATTCTAGTATTTCACTACATTCTAAGCTCTAACATCAATAATCATAAACCACTAAGCCTTATACATCACTTGAAGTAAAGCGTCCCCAAAACAATTATATGAACTCGTATTTTTAACCCCAGCCCTCCCTTGTATTATAGATCAAGCCCCTCGCATCACTTAATATAACTCAGAGCGATTCAAAAAGGCAGTTTTGGGTAGGACGAAATGGTCCTAGGAAATAGTATGGGTTTTCGCACGTAGAGATCTCTATAAAACTCATGTAACTATTCCTGGTAGCTTGCAAAGATTTGTTGGTATTTTTTTGTTACTATAGTGAAGTATTAAATGTCCTGTGTCACTTATGAACTATGTAACTTTCTACTGGGTTGGGTTACAACACAGGGTTACAACAATTGAAAATCGGTTTTTCAGTTGTTTATTTATTCATCATACATTACTTTAGATAAAACATTCGCCAAATTTATTTAGCAAATCTATCGATAACGGCTGGAATATTTTGAAATTATTAGGATTTATCTCCAGATAAACTTAAAATGTTAAGGAAAAAGAAATATTGGAGCTTACGCATCAAATTGTGCGAAATAATTTAGAAGTTGTTTCTTTTAGAAAATATGAAGAACCGATTAAGTAAAGCGTTGAGTAAACTTCGTTAAAATTCACAGCTCTGAAGTATAAGGTAAAAAAGTATCATCGAGATCCATTTATAATTGATCGAATTATCGTTTTACAAACATACAAAAAACCAGAGTACTTTTCAAAAGCTGGTTAAATAAATCAGTTATATTACGTTATGAAATAATGTATTTTTTGTATTAATTTTTGTTTACTTAGTGTTATTAGTAAATACTTATACCTATGTAAAAGGAGTTAATACATTTTTAAATATCTTATTTGTATTCGTAAATCTGGTACTCTACCTTATTTATTAGCAGAAATGAACTCAACCATTCATAGCATACTTATTAGCTACTTGCATCTCAATTTAACCACGACTTTTTTTACCTTTTTAGGTTTCCATATTATGTCTCTTCATAAAACCTGTGAAACAACGATAATAGCGAACGCAACATTTAAGAGCTTTGCACTTAATCTAGATCTAGAAAGTCACACGAAAATGTACACGTTATCCATTCCGATCTAGGGTCTGTTATATATTTTGTATTGAAAGCACTCAAGGGATCGGATCCTTGAGGAGGGAGATCTTTTATAAATTCGGAAGGACGTCTTTTGAATCCCACTCTTGATTATATGATATCGTGACTTATCTACTTTTATAAGGGAGTCTCAGTGAATGTTTACTTGAAGTAAATATTTGCGTGGTTTTATTTATAACGGTTCTTTAAAATCTTAATTAAAAACTGATATTTTTACTTATATTAAATATCTGTTGAGTGAGTTTTTAAACGATGTTAAAACGAAGATTGTATTAAAATATGTGTGGTACAATATTTTTTGTATAATATGATAGGAATTTGCGATCGGACAAGGGACATATAATTAAATTTAGTATTTAAAAAAATTACAGATGCAAACATGAAACCAGTTTTAAATGTAAAATTTTCATTCATACATTAGTATATAGACCATTATTTTCATCACTAAGTCATACGTAATTAACAGCTATTAACTCAAGCGGCAATTTTAACCACGAAAAATATAAAGGACACAAGTTCAAATCCCTCTTTATCTAAGTGCTAAAACGTGACCGTATAACGTTGTAAGTCCTTAACCAACAATAAGCCAAACTCGCTAGTTACTCTGCCAAGAATTATGTATAAATTAATGGAAGCTTCGCATTATCTAGACTTAAAACTCTACAATGTGTTTCAAAATAGAATAGGATCGCTTCTGCGCCATTTTGTGACTTCATAAGTGTTAATTCAAATAGGTACATTAATCTGAGTTAAGAAATAACTTGTATTTAAATACAAAATGATTTATTAATTTATTGCATGAGTGAAACAAAATTAAGTTAATCGTTATTGGAAAAATAATTTAGTAGTAAATCGTATTTTTCAAATGATAATTGGCACAAATTTGATACGTAAAGGTCATTGACGTTCCTACTCTTAGTAGGACCGCTTATATAAGAGTTATTTACAAAATAGAGATTCTTAATCTAGTTTGATACCTATAAATAAACATGAATCACGCGAGTCAGCCAATGTAGCCTCTAAGCCGCAAGAATTACTGTTTTATTTAACTTAACTCATCCAGATAGCAAACAGCTTTTAGTTTAAACAATGCTAACATTTAAAATGGATTCCTAGTACCTTACGTTTTTAGCTCGGCGAAAAAGTATTTGTATTGTATCTAGTGACAGGACTTTAGCCAATATTGCAGCTAATTCCAAACGATGTTTGTTACAGTAGAATTTCTAAACATAACATGGAAGTGTTTTTTTATTTTTAAGTATATATTATATTTATTTACATACATTGACTGACTTTTAGTATTGAAAGTATAGATTTATTTTATGGCAATGCTATGTTATACCTATTACCTACAGCAGAAGTTGCGGATTCTAGAAGATCTATTGAGTCATTTTGAAGTTAAAGTTAATCCCATCAAACATAAACCTCAAAGTCGAAACCTTCCTGAGACGGATGCCAGTTTTATATATTTTTAATGATTATTTTTCCGACCCAAATATCGACCAATAGAATTGCACCATTCGACGTCACGTGGTACAACCTACATGGTATTATACTGATAATTTTTTGAAAATTTTCTCTGGTCGTTGACGTCAAACTGACAGGTTGAATTCAAATGTGAAATTATTGGCCGACATTTGGGACGGAAAAATAATCCCCCGAATACCACACGAGCTTCAAAATTATCTGGCATTTCCCTCAAGGTTCCCTGCAAACAAATAAAGTCGTCAAGTTTTTCAGGAAAAATTACTCGCGCTTCGCGCTCGTGATTTTTTAACCTGGACTAAAAACTTGACTCCTTCATTTGTTTGCAACGAACCTATCGGAAAATACCGGATAATTTTGAAGCTCTTGTGGTATTATAAGTGAAAAATAACGCCATTACATTCGTTTTTCCTAATACACTCATATAAATAACCGCTCTAGAATGCTACATCCCAAAATCCAGGTATTTTAATAACGCCACCGG
>CAJQZN010007040.1:0-22391 GCA_907164685.1 Colias eurytheme | reverse complement strand
TAACTGCTATTTTTTGTAAAAAAGACATAAAAATTATTTAAAAAAAACAGTTAGACTTCGTCTAAGACAACCATGGCTTAAAAGGTTCTAAATGGTCTCTACTAGCTTCGCCTTAAAGCTTTGCACCCATCTTCCAATCACCCTGTATAACGAAATTCGACTTCAGCATTAAATACCTACAATACAATGTATTCATAATATTTATATTCAAATCATACATTCTTTGGAAGCTATTTTGTTTTCGCGCATTATAATTCAGTGCACATATTTTTAGAAGGATTTAGACGGCCTAGCAAAGTAGGACAAAAAAATAACATGAATGCGCTTGGATAATAAGAATGGCGCGAGTGCTGCAAAACGCTTCGCTTATCGCAAAGAATTATTTATTTTGGTAAACCATCATTCTGGGTCACCTTTGATTATCATCCTTGGCGTTAACATAACCTTGATAGTTACAGAAATATTGTGGCACATCTATGGTAGATTACGATCGATTACTATGTTATTTTATAATCGACATTTAATTATCGTCTAACTCGATAAGATTGGCTGGAAGAAAGTGGAGCAAGGCTGGTGGTTCGCGCGTTTGTTCCAAAATAATGTCAATGGCAGTTCTGCCGGTTATCGAACTGCTGCCGGCGTTTGAAAACAAACTTTTTTTAGAATAGGTGATACATACAATTTAACACTATTTAAATGATGTGTGGCAATTTTGTGGAATATTAATTTAATTTTGTAATATTGTAGACTCAGTCAGTTACTGACTGAGTCTACTGAGTTGAGACATGCTGTATGTCTCAACGGTGTGCTTTCGCCTATCGGACAACAAATTTTAAAATATACTCAAACACGTAAAATAACCTTCCATATGTATATTTTAAATAATTTTGACATTATATAGCTATTAATACATTCAAATATTCATGTGATGAATTTAAACTGTGCGCGGAAATTCGGCGCATTACTCTCAAAATATATCGTTATTTGCTACATTGTATATTCGTGCAGTAACAAACAATACAAAGTATCAACATACATTAGTCATAAAATAAAACACCTACTTCAATTTTAAATGTAACTATAAATTCAAATAAAATAGAAAGTAAAGGTTGTTAGTTTTCAACGACTCTTACGCAGCTTCCAAGGAAAGATACCTATTACTTATTTGTATTTACAAATTACGATTGGCAAAAAATGCAGAACGTGTGACTAACTCCAAAACATTCAAGGATTGATCAATTTCCTCATTGAAAGTTTAATTAGTAAATGCTATTGAATAATAAAAACTTAGTGAATACGCCGGATATGGTCGCTTGGCGTTTTCTCAAGAGTAATCTCAGGTATTGAACATTCCAATAAAATGTATGCTTTACTCATTCAATAATATACAGAACTTATTTTATTTCATAATAATGCCTAATTAACTTTTTTTTCATTAGCAGTGCAAGGATGGTATGATTTCGATCGACTCCTAGAAAAATATTGTGTGTTTTATTTTAGGATAGGACTGGACTAGCTGGTGTTGTATGAATATTGATAATATTATTTAATTAAGAGGATGAAATTTGTTGTTCCAATTATTGATATAAAATAAACAAATATCTTTATTAACATTACATAAATACAAAAAGTTTTTTTGAACAAAATTACTAATCCAATTAGGGGGATAATCCAGGATAAAAATCAACACACAAATGAACAACCGAATTATGAACCACTTAGACCTATTACGAGCATTTTAAATTCCCATAAGTAAAATATTTGTAAACAGTACGCAGTAGCAATTGTTTTATTTACTTGCAACAACAAAAACCCTTTTGTTCCATGTAATTATCGTTAAATCATTAACTTTTTACATGAAACAGTCAAAGTCACATTTAATTACATGTTTTATTATAAAAAAAATTATCGAAAAGTTCATTAGCCGAGTGCCACGAGGCTGAGAGAAATAAATAAAATTGGGTAGATACCAAGAAAATACCATCTTATCAAGATGTACGTATCAACATCCAAAGGATTCGATATGAGTTGCCAGCCGCGATAGGTCTGCTGAATCTTAATCTTAGTCAATAAACTTTATCATCTGAATAAATATCACTATTACTCATTAGTGATTATTTCATGTTTTTGAAAGAGACGTTAATATTTTTTCATTTTTTCAAAATGTGCGAAAATCGCAACGGCGAATGCAGACATTCTAACTTAATAATCTTTAAAACCACTTATTCAAAACGTTGTAATACTGTGAAGATATTGATGAAGGCACTGCATGATTTCTGATCAAATAAAACTAAATAAGTACTATAGTAGAGCCATTTTAATAGGCAACATTTGACAGTTCAACAAAATTCAACAACGTAACCTAGTAACGACAACATAGAATAACATGATATTTCTTTCTGTTAGATCTGCACATTTGCTTAACTTTTTTCAATAACAATTACATATTAATAATAATAATGACCGATACAAGTAATTTTAAGATTTCATTTTACTGATGAACCATTCTAAACATAATAAACAATTTCTGAATTGAAGAACTGACGTCGCTACAATTTTGTGTCAATAAACCTTTTTTCTTTTTAAATACCAGAGATGTTACTCTAAAAATCGAGATCTGACATCTAGAATCGAATGCATTGATTACTTGTGAACAAAAATCATCATAAATTAATAAATTCGATTTACAAATGTTTAAAATCCGTATCGATTAATTCACTTTAATCGATGTTTTTAAGCAGGTTACCTCTCTTGGAAGATAAAATTGATAGACGTCAAATGTTGCCTATTAGATTGGCTCGACTATAAATACAATAAAACTACGTAACACACATCTTCATCTGTACACTCGTTTACTTCTGTATAGTATCCTTCCTTATCTAAGTCTACGCATTTTCATCAGACGGCTATAGTTATTATTTATAATACAGCGGGTAAAAGAACTGGTGGTAAACGACCACCACCGCCCAATAACATATTGTGCACAAGCCTTACGCATATACAAATGGATTCACACTTAAAATAGAGACGGGAAAAATATAAGTTCAATGAGCGGAAATAGGAACCTATTGGGCAGGATAAGGAAAAGGACACCTTACTATAATACAATAAAGGAAAGGATAGGGCAGGATCTGGAAAAGGAAACCTTAATTTATATATTAAATCTTACCTAAAGCATCCGACAGCACGTGCAAGAACACTCCCTTCATGTTTAAGTGTCCCGGATCCGCAGGTCTGGGCGCTTGCTTGCTTGGCAGTTTGTCGACTTTGGGCGGGACCATTTCGTCAGTTTCCTCAGTATCTGTGGCCGCATGGCCTAGTGCCATATCAGCGTTGCTATTCACGAGTTCGGTCAAGTGCCGCACGTTAGATGGGGGCGGTACACCGCCGTGCGTGTGCCCGTGACTACTGCCGTGCTCTATGGGAGGAGGACTATATTAAATTTCTATGTTAAAAGTGTCTATGGAAATTTTGAAATATGTAGAACATTGGCATGGCATATTTTGTTTTATAATAGTGATTTTATTTATGCATAATAATCAACTGTCGAATAATAATATGTGTCGAAGTTATCTCATGTGGAAAAAACTTTAATGTCTACAACGAAAACTGAAACTATGCACATTAGCTTATGTCACTTGTATTTAATTATAATTACAAATGCATTTGGCAACCAAACAAACTTATTAAGAATATTTATATTTATAATAGATAAATAACTATTTCAAGGAAACCCATTAACATGATTTTGTTGAAACTTCGAGATTAATTTATACTAATGCACCTTGTCCAGAAAGGGAAGGGTTAGCCAAATTCTACGTATAAATCACTTTCCCACGAAATCCTCACTGTCGCGTCGCACAATCCTATATCTGTATAACAATCATACATACAAAGGGATTCTCGCGAAATTAATACATTGTTAGTTCCAGGAAGGAACGACGGCAAAATGACCCCGAATGAACTGGGACGTTGTTTTTTTATTATTTATTTAAATCGAATCGAATAATAACCAGACGCTCCGTTAGCTGATTATGCGATGAATTAATTAAAGCTTTCAATACAAACATCGGTCCTGCTATCATCATGTGTATTTTATAAGTACTTATTTACCAGTGTAATCAAATGAAGACAATTTTTACAATATAAGTAAACCAAAGACTTATATTTCATACAACTAGGGAATACTTTTCCTATCATCTTGAAACATAAGGGAATTTAGTGATGTCGTAATCAAGTCAAGTAAATATACTTGGCCACCGATACATACCAAATTATTAATGTGCTCACGCACGTTGTGAACATAATATAAAGTTCATTGGCTGCAAATATTAATCTAATCTGAATATTTATGATTTCCGTATCATTTTCTACGTTAAGGCTTCTTTAAAAATATAGATACTAATACCTACATGAAGTATTTAAAAATATATGCAACGTTTTCTGGTCCTTATTTTGCCAGACGTGTAAAGTTTGGCGCAATTTATAATAATAAGGATAACTCATCAACAGCTTAAGAAATAAATTATCCAAAAATACGCAAGGAAGCAGAAGTCAGTCAAATCCTATTTCATCAGTCTTGTAGTCATATGGGACCGAAGATGGATTGCTTTAAAAATAATAGTAAACTCCATGTTTTATTATGAAAACTATATGTAACTAGATTTCCGCCCGAGGCTTCGCCCGTGTTTGCAAAGGAAAACTCGCATAGTTCCCGTTCCCGTGGGATTTCCGGGATAAAAACTATCCTATGTGTTAATCCAAGTTACCCTCTATATGTGTGCTAAATTTCATTGTAATCGGTTCAGTAGTTTTTACGTGAAAGAGTAACAAACATCCATACATCCTTACAAACTTTCGCCTTTATAATATGTATTAGATTTATGAATGTTATGAATATGTAATGGATGTTTTATAAGTCTTATTCATTATTATACCAATTAAATTGATACCCTATGAGTGCTTTATGATTGTTAAGTTGGCAAGTTGGTACCTTTATTGATAACATGCAATTATTTCACAAGTATTGTTATCATTATTGTCGGTTATTGTTCTATTTCGTACGGCGTGAAAGCGTTAATTTCAATATAGGTAACAATAAACTATCCGAAGTCTATTGTCTTACGCCACTGTTGTATTTAACTCCGTTGGTTCGTTGAGTCATTGCCTTGCGAATTGCGATCGATGAAAAAATACTACGACGGTAGATCGTGGTCGATTCTTAACACATCTATCTGTTAATATGTACAATATAAATTGAAAGATGACGTCACGATACAAGCCCATACATCTCGAAGGCAGGCAGTGGTGCACATAGCACCCTTTATTCGCCACTTATGCCTTATCCGAGTCTAATCTCTAACTTCGACAGCTGTTGAGAAATTCAAAATGCAAAGTACTATTGTCACAATGACTATAAATTCGGAACACAACTCAGGAGCAGACAATACAGTCGAATTACCAATAGTTTAAGAAGTCAGTGATTCTTCAGACTAATAGTCTGTCGAACTTTGACCTGAATAAAAAAGCTATGTATAGAGCCCGGCAAACTTCTTGGACAAAAAGTGGCGTAGTTTGTGCATCAAGTTTTAGTACATTTTTATATGCGCAAGATTCCCCCACTACGCCAAAAAAATGTCAAGTTATACGTACCGGCAACCATATAGGTACCTATTAATCCAAGGTATGCCATAATATTTGGAGAATTTTCTCATCACTTCTCATTTTGCTCCAATATAACACACGTATTATTATCATAACATTGATTCATCAAACGGTACGGTACGATACGGTCAGTCTTTATATAAACTTTGCTCAAGATTGTAATAACAATTTGCTACAGGTATTCGAAAAGGCCTCTAAAATTTTTCGTGTTTAATTTTACTGCCACAAAAGAAGTCATGTTAATGATTTTTTGATCACAACTACATACATATAAATAACAGTAGGTAATCAGTAATTTCTATGGATAGATGAATAGATAGTACATAAATATATAATGATGACGAAAATCTCGTGTTTATGAATATGGTAATTGGGGCAAAAACAATAATACTTTTAATACATTGATAAATCTACTATTATTACTATGCAGATTTTATTTCTATGTCATATAAAAATAGACATTAACACGATTAAAATACTAATTTATCACTCATGTGTGAACAATTAAAATCTACTATTGCTTGGATATGAGATAAATAAATGCAATCTATTAACATAATCAATTGTTATTTTATTTATTTATTTACACTTTATTGTGCTGGCATACAAATAAATCCTTAAAATTAAAACTTATAACTAGTCCAGCACAGAAGGCGGCCTTATCACTTAAGAGTGATCTCTTATTGTTACTAATCCTTTTGCTAAAATGAATTTGCTATCTCGCCGTGTCTATCGTACACTGATAGTAATGAGAACGCGAACTGATTTTGGTCATTTATCCAGTTATGAAATTACAAATAGAAAGGCTGTTAAAATTATATTAGAGGTGTTGTTAATTGATTTAGTTGTAACTATGTAAGATATGTATAGAGAAGAGTATCTAGAAATGGGATATAATTTACGTATATTATTCTAGGTTGATAAAAAATATGCTAGTACGTATAACCAGAATAGCATATGGAACTAATTCAAATACTGCATTAAAATACATTTGTCCTATAGTTTTATCGTTGTGTTTATACCTATTGTGCTAATGCAGTCAGTAAACACTGTTCATTTAAACGTCTTTATTTACAGCACTACTTCACAATACATTATCGCATTTAGAAGAAACTTATCAAGATCTTACTTTTTAATTTTAATTTTAAATGTAACATTGGCTCATTTTACTTAGTGTTAATAAAATCTCTTTTGTCCTAGACATTTGTCCCATTTGCTCCAGTAAATAAATAATAATGGGAATAAAAAAATTCCACCCCTGAATTTAGTAGGTCTCTATATAAGCTTTAAGAATTAAAATTATTTGCATTTATCTTAAAAATATATACACAGTAATAGAAACCTTTCCTCCCTCTTCCTAAGTATAAAAGTATCGATTTATTTTACACATAGTTTAGCATACATTAACCATACATACCGTGAAACAGAAACAGTCCCACAATATTCAGGATCAGTCCCAGAGTGCCGACAGCGACCAGCAGTTTCGCGTTGTGTATAATCTCAATATTGATGAACCTCTGCACCGCTTCCACTGTAATACTGAAGCATAGCGCCACTAGGAACACGGCATTCACTAAAGCACCTAGTACTTCAGCTCGCGCCCAACCGAATGTGTTCTTTGACCATTTCTTTGGTGACATCTGGGGAAAAAGATTAATGTTATCTATGGTAGATATAATAATATCTACGATTCCAGGTTGAAATAATGATTTTAACCTGGATATACAAAGGATTGTACACTACGAATATGTCGAATATATGAATAATTGGAAATAAGTGTGTTTTATAATTTTTAAGGGCCTCCTCCTCTTTTGGAGTCGGTTAATTTGGCACACGGATATAATTACATTTCAATTTCCATATTTATTACTTATACCTGTTTAAAACACATGATTTCCTTATTAGAAAATAAAATAATAAGTCTGTATGTGACGAATTGTACCATACGAGGAAAATGAATCATGCGGGTCCGAAGAAACCGGAAATAATTTTGTTTACCAAGGTGATGGTGTATGTATAGGTATATAAGATATTATATAATACTACTTGAATTGAGTTTAAATTGCAAAAAGAATTTTACAAAATTGTTACTTTTTTTTTTCATCGCGTTTTTTTTTAAACCAATTTTACTTTACCTAACTTAAAACTACCAATTACCTACGTCCTTTTTGCTAACGTTAAAAATTAAAATACTTAAATTAAATATACCCACATTACATTTTTAAATGTCATTTTATTTTTAAACGTAGAAGCCTTTTTTATGTTTAAAATACGTCATACAACATGAATTAATTCGTATCCTACGTTAAAATACGATCAAATTTCTGATAAAATGCAAAGGTAATTTATCATTTTGTTGTGTTGTCGATGTCGACAGACTTAGACTACAATTATTACGGTTTCTTTTTCAGGTAAAATGTATAATTATTATTATATATACATGATTGACGTGTTACTATCATAATATAAAAAGATATTATTAAAAGGCTTATTAAAATACGATCTTTAAATCCTTATTATTGTTAACTTTGTGTCGCCATTGCCATATTAGAAGTGAATGTTATTTGACAAAAGATTTCATAATTGAGAGCACCAGCCACTATTAGTTGTAATGTGGTCGATGTTGTAACAAAACTAGATATTTATAAGTATTGATGACAAAATTATGCACGGTATATTGCTTAACTTTAGACTGAGGTAAAAAGGAAAATCCCTGTGAATGACAGATATACTGTTGAGTCATTTGTACTATACCAATAGTATTTCTCGATACTCTGAGGAATGCCGTACTAGAATATCCGTTTCTGACGTCACGCAAGATCTAATGCAACAGTTGTATGCTGAAGTAAAACTTGAAGATTGAATGAAGGTAGATTATAATTTATAGATACCAATGCTAACTTGTTTAAAAAGTTATGCTAACTATGTAGTTAATAAGTTATTTAGTTCAAAAGAATCAAGGCATTGATTATTATTTGTTTGTGTAATACGTAATTTTTCGAAACACATTCCAAATACATATACTGGGTGGTAAAAAAAATCATCTCCAGGCGGGATTCGAACTCGCGTTTTCGCATTACCGTGGCGACGCATTATCACTCGGTCACCCTTGGTCCAACCAGATTTATAACTTTACTAGCTGACCAGGCAGAAGTCTGCCTTACCTTATCCTTTACAGGTATAAAAAATCGATTGGTATATATTCGGGGTTGTAAGCATTGAGTTACTATGTAAATGGTTGTAAGCGTTCTAGCAGTTTTGGAGGAGTTACAAATACATTTTTACAGTTTAATCCAGAAGTCATTATTTTAAAATAGCAAATTACGTTACATTTTGTATAAATAAGTAATATTTTTAGATGATACCTACGTAAAATACAAAAACATTGATACATACGAGGGCATTAGTCCTTTTAGAAGTAATTGGAAAGATATAAATAAAAATTATCTTCAATAAATGTTTAGTGAAGGAAAAAACGTCTAGTACAATGGAAAAAATAATTAATTGAAGACGAATGATATTATAAGTATCTAAAATATTCGTAAAAAATACAACAGAAAGAAAGCGTCCTCAATTCCAAATTGATTCTTATTATTGTCATTGGCACTATTTATGTTCTAAAATTCTTTCTATTATTAGAATGTGTTTTTGAAATTTGTGTTGTGGTCGTGTAAGTGTGTTATTATTAGCTCCGTGTGTTTTATGTTTTTTTTTATTTTTTTAGTCACTGACCTTTTCAAAACTGACCAGCGCTTACCTCATATAAACAATGAGTAATGATTTAACTTTAAAGTAGAGGTGTTTGTCTGTTCAAATTATTGAAATTGAAGAGCCTTTGTACTGTCAAAACAACAGCTTCTTTTTTAGTGAATGTAAAAGTACATATACATGGTGATAAAACAAAGATAGAAGAAGCATTAATTTAAAATGTTGTACGAAGGTTACATTTTTTTGTACTAATTCAGGCTATAAAATTATCCAAAGGTTATTCACCAGAGGACAGTATTTCCAAGTAAGTAAGTAACATAGGTATTTTTTTTTGTTCTATACAAACAAACTCAATAATTGGGAACTTTCTACAGTTTATTGAAATACTAGATTTCCGCCCGCGGCTTCGCCCGCATTTTCAAAGGAAAACCCGCATAGTTCCCGTTCCCGTGGGATTTCCGGGATAAAACCTATCCTATATGTTAATCCAAGTTACCCTCTATATGTGTGCTAAATTTCATTGTAATCGGTTCAGTAGTTTTTACGTGAAAGAGTAACAAACATCCATACATCCATACTTACAAACTTTCGCCTTTAATCCTTTATAATAGTATGTATTAAGATTAAGATTAAGATTACTATTAACTTACCTTTACAGATAAAAACGCTATGACCAGGGCGGCAACATCACTGAGCATGTGAAAGGAGTCCGCCACAAGTGCCATGGAATTTGTTACATAGCCAACTACTAGTTCCACTATGAAGAAACTACCCGTCAACCATAACATCGATAATAATCGACATTTCTTTCCAGAATACTTCCCCATCTTACCTGTGAACAAAATACACTACATGTACTTCATCATACATTTAACATAGTCTAGGAAAGTACTTTTATAAAAACAAAGGTATTTATTCTGATTGTACTTCTTAACATACCAAATTATTATTTGAAATAGCAAAGGTATTTCTTTTATTCCAATTATACTCCTTAAGTATATTAATTAATAGTTTAGCTAGATAGCCCCAGCTCCACCTGGGTTGAATTCTTTTTTTAAATTTTTATCAGCTATTCTAATAAGCTTGGAGATAAATTCAACAAACCAAACACCCTTAAAATCTGATCAGCCCATCTCGATTTATAACTGGTCTATCTAATACAACTTTCTTTCATGTATTATGTGGATTATTCTATTTAACTAAGTTTTAACACATCAGTAACAAATTGTAAAGACTTTATACAACCGCTCAAATCGGTGTCCAACTACAAGCACATGATACATGTGCGTGCCACTGGGAAGATGTTATCGCTCATCACATACATAGAGAAATTTGAAAATAACCAGTGTTTGATGACACTGACATCATAAAAAAGTAAGTAAATACATTTTTTTTTGACACAGCCCAACCAAAATCGATCAGAATTTTTAAGAAGCTTTGTGTCTGTACTATTTATTTACTAATGTGCTTTTAACTCATAATCAACACTGTTCAAATGTCTATCACTGCAAAATTGCAATTAGTAAATGATGTGTTTAGACTTTACCCTATATTCAAATACATAAGTTTGAACACAAATTATCATCTTCAACTTCAAATGTATTAAACCTACTTGCATAAACTCAATATACAACGCGGTCACATTAACTTGACGCATCGCTGGAATACGAAAACCCGCCTGCTTCCCCCTGTATTCCCTTAGCTCGCCCGGCAATCGTCAGTATGGTTAGCATCTCTGTTACCGATACAAAATAACGTCATCAAAGCCATGCCGCATGGCTTCGATGTCGTCATTTTGTCATTTTGCCCATGGCCCATGCGTCAAGTTAATGTGACCGCGTTGTAACTTAAAACTCAATATAACTTAATATACAAAAAAATAACCTCATCCAATTTTTTATTTACATATTTAGGAAAATGTGAATAACTTGAAAAATAATTTGAATGTGATTTCACATGAACTTATTGATCATAAAATCTGAATAAAACTTCATTGAAAAGTAAGATCTTTTACCAAAATATAAGAAGTGCAGCTGCAATGATGCAATCAGCTTTAATGGTAGTGATTAGTATTTTACAATTAGTATGAGTAAAGCAACTGATAACTGCCTTTGCACTATGGTTGCAGCATACAATTTCCACTTTCCAGATACTTTAAAAATAGACATTACAATGTATTTTGTTGCAAATAAATATAATTATATTAGGACACTCATTGAATAGTATGTAAATTATAATTTGTGGGTGATAGTTGTTTACACTAAAAATCGATGAATATACTTACAGGTTAAATGTGAAAAATTAAAACCAATAGAAATATTTAGTATGTTCCCATTAGTATGTCCAATGTCAGTGACTTCAATATAGAAAACGCAAAATCATTTGACAAAACGTTGCTCACTTTATATTGATTCAACGGTTGATCACCGAAAATCATAAAGCACCTCCGATGGCAGGATACGATAACCATGTAGCACAAGAATAAAAGTGTTGCACTGTATTCACGATTTAAAAAACGGTACTCCAAAGAAATCCTAGGATATCGTGAAAGCTAGTGATAATGTAAAATTATATAAACACTACAATTTTTTTAATAATGGTTCTTTGCACTCGTTCATTATTAAACTATAACGATTTGAAATTTGAAACACAATGATAAAGCACTGTAACTATGTATTTATAATAAAAATTTTAACAATAAATGCGAGAATTGGCGTATTGCTAGCGTACTTCATCAACGATCTACTATGAACGCAGAACGACGGTCGACGGATCATCGGTCATCCCAACAATAATTCAGACAGAACAATTTTATGAATTGCACAGATTAAAAAATATTAAACAGTCGATATGTCACGGTACCGATTGACGATTTCGCGGAAATCGATTATTTTGTTCCAGTATTTTAATATCCTTAGATCATTAAGTTACAATGATCTAAGTTAATATCGAACGTAAAAAATCATAAGCGTTTGAGAATCATTCCAATAATTCTTAGAATTTACTTAGTTTACTAATCTTACTAAATTATAAATGAAAATAAATGTGATGGTCTTAATTTAAAAGTTTTAGGCAATGTTTCTTAAAACACTGCAAGATTTTATGCCCTTATTACACCTTCCTAAATTTAGTCGATCAATAAATATCGCATTGCTGGTTTCTGACTGACTGATTAATTTATAAGAAACGTATAGTACGAAAGTGTAATCGCCTTTAGGTACTCAAACCTTGACGAGTTTAAATACTTTTAAAAATAGTCTAATATTTTGTCGATTATACTACGGTCACACTACCGTGATAAGCCAATAATTATTGCCACAACTTTAACAACACCTAGGTGTAACCACGACTTATGGCCATAAATCTACAATGCCAATCACTATGCCAAATGGCGGTAGGCAATAGCTCCGGCGGTATTCTTTCGCACATCACAGAAGATTACCGCGGTAATTATTGCGTATGCGGCCACACCATTTGTCCAGTGTGCAATATGAGCTCACCGGCGACGCACGTATCGACTGACATGGAGTGGTCAAATGAAAAAGCGCTCGATGGAGCTAATTTTTGGAATTCTTGGAATTCTTCTCTTTGGGATACCCGACAGAAGAACTATAAAAATGGCAGTGTACATAATGATGCGTGGCGTCGGATCAAACAAAATTTATCATTTCCAAGCACAATAGATGATTTGAAAAAGAAAAAATCCTTTTGAAAAAGAAAGAATCCTTGATGAATTATTACAGAAACCATATTATATATTAATTATTAACTAATATTTTTTTTGCTGCGGTAAATGCCAATAATTACCGACATATCTAGGTAAACTCTAGTGTAACCACAGCAGTTCATGCAGTAATTTAGACGGTAATATAATGCCATAATTATTGCGGTAACAGCCCGGTACACGGTAAGGTAGTGTGGCCGTAGCATCACTGATTATGACCTACTCGATCTGAGTTAACGATGTCATGAAATTTAGTTACTAATAAGACGTAAATTTCATCATTCATGATATTGAACTAATTCGTAGATAATTTCATCGCCTGATTCAAAAATTCTCATAATCTTCTATTTTGTCTTGTTTATTTTGGTTTTGTCTACTTTGGTTTTTAAATTTAGGACACCAGTGTGATCAGAAACTTTAACATCTAACTTTAGTGGCTAGATTTAGAAAGATGTACCAATAATTTCTATGTAATAGGAAAATTCTAGATCGAATTCTTAGATAATCTGTGACTATTTGATACGGATCGTAGAGTGAGAATGAACCATTCTCCCTCTACGATACGGATAATTGTTATGACTTTTGAGTTTTGACATGTGCTTTTGACGTAAATATAAATATTTCAGCTCAAATAAAATTATATATTAATTATTAATACTTTTGATGTTTTGGCAATGAGGATGATAAATAAAAATAGAATCCGACGCTACAGTTACGTGCGATGAATATAAAGGATTGCAGTATTTGAAAATTGTTATTAATAAATAACTTGGTCAATAATGACATAACACTTCATATAGAATATATACATAATACATATTTTGTAAAAATTTAATTTTATGACTGCCAAAGAATACTTTTATGTAACTCATAAGTGATGGGTTTGTCTAAGTTAATTGGCAAAACAGTAGGATTCGCAGGTTATGTGTTACAATATGCCTGTTTCACACATTGCACTTTTGAATATGTTGGAGATTTTGTAATGGTATGTAAATGATTTGTTTCTTAATAGATATTCACTAATCTATACTTATTATAAACTAAACGTTTGTTTGTTGTTGTGTAAACGTATGTTTCAACGCGCTAATCTTAAGAACTACTGATCCGATTTGAAAAATTCTTTTGGTTTTAGATAGCCCATTTATCGAGGAAGGCTATAGGCTATATATATATCATCACGCTATGACCAACAGGAGCGGAGCGGAGCACTGTGGTTAGAACCGCGGGACACAGCTAGTTATTTATAATTTTATTTATGCATTATTTCTTATCCTTATTTTCAGTGCTCTGGGCCTTCAATGGAACCTACATTGGAATCAAACAATATACTATTCACCGAACATATAACGCCAAGAATGCAAAGACTGCGTCGTGGCGATATTGTTATAGCCAAGAGTCCCACAAATCCTCACCAAAATATATGTAAAAGAATAACAGGTTTGCCGGGAGACAAAGTAAGGGGTCACTTTCCTAGACGGGCTGAATATGTACCTCGGGGGCATGTGTGGTTAGAAGGAGACAATTCTGGTAACTCGTCTGACTCTCGTGTCTATGGACCTGTTCCACAAGGCCTTATACGAAGCAGAGTAGTGTGCCGAATATGGCCGTTAGACAAAATTAGTACTTTAACTGAATATTAGTGATCTGTGACCATTTTGTGGACAGTTGATGGAATATATATATTGTGCATATAGAAATAAAAGACACATTAAAGTTTTAATTTCTTTATTTTAACTTAGTTTGGATTAATTTCTACAGTTTTAATAGATTCAGCTTCAGCAACCAGGTCAATGCGTTTGTTGTTTAATCTTATAGATACATTCATGTCATTCGTGTTTCTGAAATTAAAAACAATATTATTATTATTTTTCATGTAAAGAAAGTCAAAATTTTATATGGATCAAAATACTATTTATTTTTTTTAGATTTGCTTGAGTAAAAGGATAATATTTAGACAAAAGATTGTCAACTCATCTTAGCTACTAATAATACCACTTAAATTAAACTCATAATTTATAAACTTATATCTATAAACTTTTCAAAATATAATATTATACAAACTTTTTTCCAGATGCTAATTGCTGTTTACTTTGATGAGTGTAAATATATTTACATGTGTTGTAAACATGTAACAAATTGCCAATTTCTGTGTTTTATAAGCTAAATTTATTTATAAACATGCATTTTGGTTGTAGATTTACTTACGTATTATGAAGGACTAAAACTATATTTCCTTGCGGCGTGATAAAAGCGACATTATCTATTCGACCAAAACTTAAAATGCTATTTGTTACTGAGATACGTTTAGAGCCTCTTGGAATAAACTTTGAAAAATGTCCCATAGCATAGAACATTGGTTGTTTTATAAATTCGTCTCTTTCAGGATACACTAAGATGGGTGCATCCACGAAGTTGTCAGCCCAGTTAGGTCCGCCGTTTTCGTCTAAACAGAGATTCCAATCTATCCAACCAGCCATGTAATGGTTCAGGTCCTGTAATTAAACTTTGTATAACAGCTTATAATAAAAATCCGGCATTGCATTTCTGTAGATTTACGCCTAGCGCCATCTATCGACATTTCCATGGAATTGTTCGAAATTTTTGAGTAAAATAATGAAAATACAATTACTCCTAAATTTATAAAGCACCTCCACTGACAGACATAGCATAGAAAATATCTCAATTTGCAACAAAAATTAAGGCTGTATTATAAAAATATAGGTATATGTAGTATATTTTACGGTGTAAAGGTGGTTAGATATTACTACTAGGTACTCACCTCCAAAATATATTTAGCATAGCGTTGAGCACGCTCCCAAGATCCAATCTTCACTTTCATAGGATGCCAAGGCATGGGACCTATTGTAAGGAAATTCAAAATTAATTTTTACGTAAGCCCAGTATAAAATTTATATACTTTACTAGCTGCTCCGCGCGGTTTCACTCCCGTGGCTCCACTCCTGTTGGTCGTAGCGTGATGATAAATAGCCTATAGCCTTCCTCTATAAATGAGCTATCTAACACCGAAAGAATTTTTCAAATCGGACCAGTAGTTCCCGAGATTAGCGCGTTCAAACAAACAAACAAACTCTTCAGCTTTATAATATTAGTATAGATACTAAGCCTTTGTCAACTTGCACTGTACAATTTCGAGCTTCAGAAAATTACGAAAGAAATGCGTCATAAATCCAAATAGGTACATACCTTCACATGCTTCTGTGGCTATCATAATTTTATTATATCTTCTGTGCAAATCATCTAAAATAGTTGGGGGCACAAAGTTTCCGTAATAGTGAACAGCTATACCATCCACGAAGTTCAGTGAATTTCTGTCTCCTCTCTCCATCTGTAAGTGTAGGTATATTTTTCATTAATGAAAATTGTGATATGTATACGTAGACATAGTTGCTTAATATTACCCATTATCACTCATGTTCTTAATTTTTTATTTATAGGCAGTATTGATGCGAATATCTAACAAATCATGTGTATTTACTTAAAATTTATACCGCTAAAAAACTTACATATCCTATTTCATAATGTAACATTTTATAGGACATATAGATATACTTACACCACTAAGATACCAGTGTAATAGATATCGTTGATCATCGACTGCAAATATTAAAGTTTTATTGAAGCGTGAGTTTCGAATAGTTGGTCCCAGATTGGCGCCCACCCATCGGCCCTGAAATTAATAAAAAAAAATTATGAGAAATTTATGAAAAAATTGTTTTTGGTTTATGTAATTCGTATTCAAAATAAACATACCAATAATTATTATCAATTTAATAAATAAAATTAGGACTTTATCCTTCCTACTAATATTATAAATGCGAAAGTTTGTGAGGATGTGTGTGTGTTTGTTACTCTTTCAAGCAAATACTACTGAACATATTACAATGAAATTTAGCACACATAAAGAGGGTAACTTGGATTAACACATAGGATAGGTTTTATCCCGGAAATCCCACGGGAACGGGTACTATGCGGGTTTTCCTTTGAAAACGCGGGCGAAGCCGCGGGCGGAATGCAAGTCTACTATACTTCTTATTTATCGAATGCCTGAATATGATTTCATAGAAAAATGTGCTGATAAATATGTATGTAAAAACTTAGTTAATTGTTTTTCAATAATATTGAAATGATTAGAGGCTAATCAACGTTTATCAATACCCAATAGGAATGTAAAAATACACGCAACAATTTTATTAATTCAAACTAAGAAATTCCTTCGCTAATACGAGATGACAGTCAGTAGGTATACAAAGGCAATAATTAATTCATCTTAGAAAATACTCGTAATTATTAGTTAGTATATTTAGTTACAATTTAGATTAATAGGTATGTATTTACCAAATCCGCTGCAAACCAGCCCAAAGAATTAAATCGAACGAATGGCAAGATGCCATTTATGGGCTCGTTGGTTGTGGTGATCGCCCAGATGTCTATCTCTGCTTGTTCGTATAATTCCATAAACCTGAATGAAAATTAAATTAAATTGTGGAAAGTCCTAGTTAACTAGTACCTACGTAACATACTTCGGTTTTAAATTTTAATCTAACTTTATTGGTAAATCCATTAGTGTAAACCTTATGTTGGTTTTAATAATTTAATATACCTAAGCTTTTATTATTTTACAAATATAAAACTATAATTAGGTGGACAGTTTCCGATAATACATCATGTTTTACCGCTATCCGTTTCTGATATAACCGCAAGAGGCGCTATATGTATATGTATTCTAAACATACGATAATATCAACATCATACCGTAAATGATAATCCGCATAAGTCTGGTAATATTCCGGTTTAATCTGACCGTAGCCGGTTATTCTTTCATTCGTCTTCATCCAGACTGGCGGAGACCATGTAGAAGCCATCACTTTTACCTCTTCTTTGGCTATAGATTGGATGTTTTTAATCATTGGTATCTGTTTTAGAAAGTTGTGTTATTAAATTTTACTGTATAGGGTAATGTACCTACATAGTAACTCAATGGGGTAATGCATGGGCAAATAAGTTTAAAAATTGCTGTTTGCGTTCCACAACTATTTATATTTCCTGTAATAGTCAATCAGATTTAAGTATTCTCTGCAATCCTTGAAGGAGATTCGAGAAAATGTGTTTCTTTTACAGGCCACGTTTATGAGAATATTATTAATTATTATTACCTTAAGAAATATATCTTCATATGAGAATGTGAAGTTGGACAAAGCGAAATCGTTCCATGGATACTCATTATACGTGTAGGGATGCGTCGAGAAGTCAGAGCCACCGATGGGTGTGCGTATTATATTATATTCTAGACCTTCTTCGCTGAAGTACGACCTAAAACATAGAATAACTCACATTAGCATTTTTATTAGATTTTTCAATCGACTTCAAAAAAAGGAGGAAGTTCTCAATTTGTTTCCATTTTTTTGTCTTGCAACGCAGAAGATTCGATTTGGTGAACCGATTTCGATGGTTTAAATCTGACACTACTTTTTTTTAAATTAATTTAACTATGTTTACCTTAAAAATGAAGATTTAGTCCTGAAAGATAACTTATTCCAATTATAGGCTGCTGCATCAGTAACAGAGCCACCAAAGCCTTGAATGGTTTGGTGTTGGTTAGTTGGGTGCAAGGTCAATGTCGCACTTGTCCATATGCTTTCTAAAATATATTAATTAGTCATTATTGATTATTATTGGAAATTCCAAAATCAGATAATATTATGTTCAACATATCAAAATTATCTCGACAAAACATGAATTGTTGCACGTGCTAATTACGAAATAACGATAATGATAAATACTGCGAGACATCATATAAAGCACAACCTTTGTATAGAATAATATATAAGTGCATTGTTTTATTTGATTAACAATGATAAAGGACAACGATATTTTCTTTGAATTGGTGCTATTTATATGTAGGTACAAAATGCAATCAAGAATGAAATAATATAGACACAAAAAACATATTTTTCCAGATTATTACAACAGGGTTATTTCAAATTTGTATTTTTGTTCCGTCCAACTACCTTTATATATTATGTATACTTTAAATTGTTTCTGTGTTTAGAGTTTCAATAGGCCCTATAGGCCCTTATCCTCTGCACTTCGAAATTCTCCGGAACGATCATGATGCAAATAAAATTAGTAGAGCTTTATAAATCCTGCTCTATGTTTAACAAACCTTAAATCTGAATGAAAATGAACATAGGCATTCGAAGAAGGTTACTTACTTTGATTTCCACCACTAAATTCTGTCGCCTCAGCATTGCTCTCATCTGTATTAGATCTTGATATAATTCCTGAAGATTTTTCAAAACGTTTTCCCGACTGAAATGTGTAAATAAGGTAAAAACAGATGCAGCTATGTCATTATACTCATATACTCTTGTATTATTATTAGTCTGAGAAGCATTTTATTTATTGTTTACTGAGAAAAAACCATAAACGGCCAATTCAAGTTTCTTTTTCTAGAATCTAGATATTGTGAAATGACTCGCTAAGTCTACGTAAAAAATGCCGATTACACGTGGATTGCAATATAAATATTGCAGCCATAATCTATATCTAAATATTTATAATCATGCAGCTAAAATATTTATGGCGTATATTATTTAGCAGGCAATTTGTAAAACCGAAGAAATTTTGAATAACATATTACTTAGGTACTATGTAGGTATGTGTTGATAGCTTTTTAAGTATGGCCTATGGGTGTCTCATGTTTGATGACTTTATTGAAAAAACACCTACCTATGTTATATTCTTCGATCATTTATAAGACTGAAAATATAGTTAAATCCTTAGTTAATGTAACCAGAAGGAGAGCACAAACATGATCACCTTGAATACTCCTAAAGGAAAATCGAATCTACGAAAATGTAGAAAATTGTTGCTACCTATATCTATACCACTGCATCATTAAACAACTACCTTAATTTAATTACTTCTAGACTTTTATATGAATGTACTGATATCTATATGTAATTTGGAAAAAATAAAGTTCCACTTCCTTAGTGGCTAAAGTTTCAGACCACGATCGAACCTAGGACATTTGATTGTAGACTTCAACGCTAATTATTAATATAGGGAGAGAAAGTCACTCACTTTGCTTGTTGTGTACACTACATAGGACCCCGCAGCTGGCGGGCTATGAGTGATAGTGTCACAATATTCAGAATTGCAGACGCATACTATAGACCTCCCTTCGATACCTACATCACGCGCTGCACATGGTAAATCTGAAATGTTTCTTGATGTGTAGAATACTTATGTTTACTCTTACTCTAGATGTGAATATGAAAATGATATGTAGGTACTAACAAGTTCTCATAGTCCTATAGAATGTTTACTCTAAAAGGGGAAGAATTATGATTGAGTAATGAGTTATATTAATTACGTAGAAGCATGATCAATAACAGAAGTATGTGAAAGTGTGATTCGAATGAATCTTTTCTTTTCTTTTGACTTTCATTGGAAAACAGGACGTGTTTTCCGTGCGTACCTACCTATACCTATTTATGTATAATTTGTAGGTATTATTAAATTTGTACCTAGTATCCGTTTTACTACAAACATGCTAAAATATAATAAACAAAAAATGTATATTAAGTACTTACCACTTTTCGTGATGGCGACTGTGTAAATTAAGGCAACAAAAAATAAAAATATATTTCGAGGTTTCCACATTCTGCTATTAGCTGGTAAAAAAAGAAAACAATATATCGGTATTACGATCGGCCTTTTGTAAAAGTGAAATATAAAATGTGTAAAGAACTAGTTTACAACTTTCACATATTTATTCAACACGTAAGGCAGGAGAATTTCTTCGTCCATAGTTCCTTACACATATCTATACTAATATTATAAAGCTGAAGAGTTTATTTGTTTGAACGCGCTAATCTCATGAACTACTGGTCCGATTTGAAAAATCCTTTCGGTGTTAGATAGCCCATTCGTCGAGGAAGGCTATATATCATCATGCTAAGACCAACAGGAGCGGAGCCACGCTGGTGAAACCGCGGAGCGCAGCTGGTTATTTATGATACCTATCTATCTTTAGACACTGTTAGAACTTAGAGTATCATAAGTAGCAAAAGATTAGACATATCTATCCTAAATAGAAATATTATACAATAAGTAGATAATTTTACATTCAAACTAAAATAATAAATTTAAAATAATGAGTTCATCCTTACCGTAAGTAGAAACTTCCCAGTAGTCTTAATCGTTTGGACCCCCCCTGTATACTAAATCATTTTGTTTGTTCGGTCGTCTCACTCAGAAACTTTATTTATTTTATCAATTTGATGTAAAAATAATAAATAATGTTAATCATTCTGATAAAATAAGGTTCCGTAAGATATCTCATTTAGATTTTTGTAAATCTCTGCATTACAGATTTCAGTCATATTTTTCGTAACGAGTAAGTACCTAAGTACCTATATGTATTTATATGACAAGTAGTATTAACTTCTTTTTTTATTCATTAATTTACCAATTGTTGATCCTCCACTGTTTTAACTGGGTGTCGAACCCAGGACCTCTCAATTCTTTTATTCAAAGTTATTTAAGAAAATAAAGTTTCCAAGTGTCTATTGAACTTTATATATTATGTACAAATATAGTAGGAATTGAACCTTGTTAGGATAACCTAGTTTTTTGTCAATATATTTTATGTAAATATCAAGGAAAAATAAATACTTCGCATCATATCATTATTACTCTATCGCTTTTTCTGTGATAATCTAATTGAATCAATTATCAATATCAATTATGGATAATTACATATTAATAAAAAGATAAAGTTTTGGCTATCAAATAGAGGACAAGGGTCCATTATTTTGAATATTGTTTTTATTTTTATTTTAAGATAACTACCTACGTTCTATGTGTACTTAAATATATTTATTATTATTGCGTCATATCTCTTCGCATGTGTTAAGTACTAATTAGCCAAAGGTTTTCACAAAAGTAATTATCGGTGCGAGAAGCAGTATTTGGCTTCCTTATTTTCAAATAATAAACAACTCCTTGGTATGGTATAGTAGATAAAAAAAAGAGCGTATGTGCCAGACACATGTGTCAGAAGTGAAACTTCTCAAGATTCAAAGATACCAATATTACTTCAAGACTCGACGGTATTGCCATGAAATTTTACTCTCAACGCGCCTAAAGAAGTTTCACTTCTATAAATAAATTAATTTGTAGCCACGCAGCAGTTCCCAGGAAAAGGTAATTTCAAATAATAACACATAATTTTTAAGAAGACAATATAATTAAATTTTCATACAAATCT
>CAJQZN010007034.1:0-17732 GCA_907164685.1 Colias eurytheme | reverse complement strand
AATGTTAAGATTTAATACGTCATATCTGGAGTTTTCTTATCGGTTTTATTTCAAATAATTTGAGTATCCGAGCTCATTGTATATTTCATGTTTATTTTTCAGTTCCCCTACCAAACCAAAGGGTTTCAATCGCGGTTACAAATCTCCCCATAATTTTCATCTAATCCTATAACACTAAAGATTTATTATTTCTTCCAGTGTTAGACGCTACAGCCAAGCTGCCCTCTGGTATACTAAGCGGGAACGCGAACCAATACGGTGACTTCGACGAATGCCTCAGCATCGACAGCGCGGTGCGAGGAAAGTACTGCCTCGCCTCGCTGCAAGTGAACCTTGCTGCTATGGGCCATGACCGTCTGGACTACATGGTACACAGCGGCCATTATATACGGAGCAATGTTACTGATGTATGTATTTTTTGTTATAATTTAAATATGCTTTTATAACTTTTAGATAATAAAGTGAACAAGAGAATACTTTTTGATCAATAAAATTGACAAAATTTCACATTTCAAAAAATTACAATAAGCGAATTTCACACAAAAACTACCTACAACTTCTTATTAGTGAAAACCTGTGTAGGTATATTAAGACTGAAATGTAGAAAAATTCTCGATTATTTTTATTCATTTACAATTTTCGAGCTATGTGTATATGTGTTTATCTATTTCTTATGATTAAATTACTACACTAAAGATATTATATTGCGATGGTTTTGCGGAATAACTTCTAAATAAAATCATTCCATACCCAGTTGTAAACGACTTCTTCTATTGACGCAATCACAACATACAAACAGATGGGCAAGTCCGATGACGAACCACTAAACTACTAATAAATTCAAAAATATTTTTTATCATAAAAAAAAATTAAAAATTACAGTTTCTTATGTGCGGAAACAGATTATTTACAATTTTTCCATTCACTGTTTTGCTGTCATATGACGTCAAATTCTTGTTTACAAACAAACGAACGATCAATAAATCTGACACACCCATTCCAAAATTAGATTTTAAAGTTGTTAATTTTCCATAAAAATATTAATAACGCCTCATCTATTTTTGTTTTTTGTTTAAAAAATATATGTTAATATGGTAAACAAATTATGTCGTTTTCCGCGTTAATATTTTAGTACTTTTTTTTACGTATTTGTTTTCAATTTTTACTTTCGCAAATAGGTACTACTACACCTTCAGATAAGAACAGCATCGTAATGTAAAAAAATGATTCAGTATTTACTCCTTAATTCAAATATAGTGTTCCAGCTTTTACACTTAAACTCTCGAAATTATTGTATTTTCAACGATCTAACGGTATAAATGAACAAAGTTTGAATTAAATTTATCCGTTTAACCCATTGAGCCCCGATCGGCCAGATCCGACCGCGACACAATAGATTTTCTATTGTGTCTGTGATTCCGGGGCCTGATGGATTAAGGGGGATCAAAGTCATCTAAGGAATCGATTGATATATATATTTACATACAAGTATTAAGTGCTAAAAAGTAAAAGCTATTAAAAAAGCGTGTTAAAACCCATTTAAATTGGTCGCATTATACTTATAAAATATAGCACCTTAAGGTGAGCGAGAGATAAGGGATGACCCCAATCCCGTAAGTCTTCTAATCGAGGCCGGCTATTCATGCGAGTGTAACCTAGATTCGATGCCTTTACTTCGCAAACTTCCCATTATAGGATAGAACATTTTCGTGTAAACTCTCGGTTTTGTGTAGATAACACGTGGTTTCGGTGTCATTCTTGTGTCATATAACAAGTTATATTTTTTTAATAACTTCTGAAATAATAAATTTCATGAACAGGATAATTGAAATAAATGTAAAACATACCCACTCTATAGTGCTATAAAATCTTAAAACATTACTTACGTACGGTCTTTACGTTGCTCTTACAGAGCGTTTCCAACTATTACTTAAAAAAATGTACACCAATTATTACTTAAAAAAATGTACACCATCGCCTACACTCCAAGTCCATCGCCTTCAATCCCCTCAGTTATCAGCACTATCTCAAAACTTACTCAAAGAACATACAATCACTATAGTTATTCAACAATCCCTACAAGTACGTATGTATGATTATGTATGATTCATCTCAAATGAAGCTCAGGGTGCTGTTTCAACACACGTTTTGCAATGTAAATGCAGTTTGTAAATCAACTCGCTCACCCTTGAACCCACTCCCTTGGGCCTTGTGTCCCGAATTTTATTGTTATTGTCACCGATTGTCTTTATGACTTTGTAATGAATACGATTTCGTAACAAAATGCTCACATTATGCCGCGGTTTGATGTTTATCGAGTAATTTTCAATGTAACGCATAATTAGGCGTATAAATGTTTTAGCAGATTTAAACTCGGTAGATTAATATCTGGAACTCTAAGGACCATATCTTAAATAATCGATCTTACTTACAGGCTAATTATTGATTGCAGCTAAGTTTTTACCCAAGTCTTAACCATTTTACGCATACCTAACTCATGCATTTACGATGATCATTGTAACTATCGAACCAATTATGTAAATAAGTTATTTCTGTACATAATTGGTTGAGACTGCAGCTCATAAAGAAATTCGTAGAACCAGGATGAAATTAAAACATGACAACTATTTATGAAGCGCTAAAAACGTGTTTACCTCCTAAACGAATTTCAACGACCATAATAGACAATGGACGTCAATTTCTTTATTAATTTTCAATTTACTGGTAATTAATGTTCTTAAAAAAGCAAAAGTAATTTCTGCAAAGACAGGAATCGGCATCCATTGTTAAAAATAGTCCTCCCCAGACCAGTTTATCGTCAAGGAGTCAATCGATGTAATTTATATTGTTAAAAACAATGACCATAAGAATAATTAGGATTTGTAATATTAAACTCAAAAAGTGCGCTTCGTTATAAATATAAACATAATTTCTATTCTAAGAAAAATAGAAAATAAGATCCATTGCCATTACATTGGTAGTATGAAGGTTAAATATGAGACTAATTTCTTTTAACTTTAAATTAAAAACAAACACCAACTTGATTTAAAGAAACACTCAAAGTAGTCATTCTCATCTTCATATTATGATTACATAACTTAACACTACGTATGTGCAGTTGTCTCATAATATGCCGATATTTGATTTTTAATTTTTAAACGTTTCACGATTACTTAGACACAGATATAATGCAATTATTTCATTTCTAATTCATAATTGATTTTGAAAAATATTGCACTGAAAGAATTATGCACGTTTTTTAGAGATGACAGTTTCAACAACTAATTACTTAAATAAGATAGGGATAAAAAGAAAATTAACATTCTTTCATCCTTCATATTCTGCTGTCGGGTAAATACAAAGAAAAAAATTACTTTTTCCTCATAAATTCATATATTACAAAATCATAATATCTTACGAATATTTCCCAATTGTAGAAAATTGCATTCGATGCAAGTATGAGCAAAAAGTGTCACGAACCGCGCATAATTCATTATATTCGCATTCATCATTCACTAAAAACTTGCCAACAGAGAAATTCTATAAATCAAAAATGGCATATATTATTTGCATTTCCATGTTTTTCTTACTCGTATTTATGGAATGCTGAATGTAACCATAAACGAAAGTTATTTCGCAATTTGAAGACTCCATTATTCATTGCTTCCTAATTTTTTATTGTTCTCATTGATTCAGTACGAATTGGTGAAATAAATTTTAAATATAAACAATATTTCACATGATGATAATACAAAGGATGTTTTAAACAAGATAATTACCTATTATTATGTATATTTAAGATCACAAACCTTTATGCAAGAGATTTTTGCACGCTCTACTTATCTGAAAATAATGTGCAAAAAATTTAAATGGAATTCGTTGTGCCATTTTATTACAAAAAAACACATAAAGTTTCAAAAATTAAGATGTAAATCTAAAAATAATTTGGAAAATCCAAAAGTGCACGCCTCATAATTTTTTTTAATAAATATTTATTAATTATTATTTTTGTTTATTTAATAACAATTAAACCACATCGAATCAGACCCTGAAAAATGAAAGGGTTCTATTCCTAAGCATACTCAAGCGTAAGAGAAAAAAAAAGACTCGATTAGTAAAGTATTTCGGTCGCTATCGTGTTAACAAGAAAAAGGATCCGCACATACAGACACACGGACGTCCAAGACAGAACTTTTTTAAACTGTTTTTTAACTAGTTTAAATAACAAAAATGACATCAAAAATATCATGAACGTTAAAAATAGTGTTTTTTCTTAATATGTGTGTGTATGTATTATCTTACAAGTGCAATGTATGATACATAAAGACATTTTAAGTTTGAAAAATCAGATGTTTTGCGCGAAGTGACAGTAGTACCCACCTCAACGCTTCGCTTATGAGGCGTGCAATAATCTGTTCTAAAAATATGTAGAGCCTAAAAACCAGGAGTCCAGTAAGATACAGCTACATGAATTTTAGGAAATACTGCTGCTGTAAAGGTCACGGACCTCCTACAACCTGATTTAATTATGCATAATAATATGCTGCGATATATATAATTTGTATAATATCTGGATTCTATCATAAAAAGTCTAATCTAAGCCCCTCCATTTTATATCTATTTTAGTAAAGTATAATCAACTTTATTTTTAATCCCAAAACTTTATGTATATGTTGCGTACTATAATAATATGTAACGTAAATACTATTAGTAAACTCGCATCTATAAAAACATAGGTGGCTATATTGTTTCTCACAAAAAGAGCGCTTCTTTTACAAGAAAAAAACTGCAACAAAATGTCGAAACTTGCAATTTAATAACATAAATTAACCACAACGTCTTAATAAGACTTTTAATAATTATGAACACAAAATGCACCTCCGAATGACCTTGGCACGGTGTATAGGCAATTGTTATATCATACTTATTCACTGCAGTGTGAGAACTATCTGTCAGAAGCCTAATTGTATGGTTGATTCCTTAGATAATAACCACAAAGGCGCAAATGATGCACAATTTTAAATGGTTATAGTACCTACACTTGCAAGAATTATTAGAATAGATGGTACACTTACCTATCGCTAGTTAGCACATTCTTAAGAATATGCTCGATTTTTGACTTGCAAGAATTGTGATATAATATAAATAATGTCTCTCTATTAGGTCCATTGTATTAAATGAAAATGAATATTACTTATGGGGAAGATAGGAACATGAAGATCTCATACCTCTAATTTTTGTTATTACATTTCCACTCCGCATATTGCATAAACTTTTAAATGACAGAATGTAGAGAAAAAAATTATCTAGAATTATTAATGCTAGATATGTGTAACCAATAATAATCTAATATTTCCTAAATATTTAATTGTATGGCCCCATATTCCACAAAATATGTATATTGACGTTTACGAGCAATACGCTAAGCCAATAAAAATTAAATAATTTTAAGGATTATGTTCTGGTACCGTGGCATACTAGCTTTGTATACAATCACGTCACTCATTATTAATTATATAATGGACATAGAGCCCGGAATTGCATCCAATTTGGTATAAACACACATTAATCATGCAAACAGCTGTCCATACACTAATGTTATGTCCTACGAACGAATGGCCTGCGCGTTTACATTACATCGCTACATAGCCACGATAAATCGATATATCTCATGTATTTAGACAGCAATCTACATCAAATTAAACACCGCGCGTGGGCTTCCACACAAAGCATTGGTTTAAGCTGGAAACATACTATCGGACGAGGCTTTTAAGGACGTGACTTACAGCCGCGACTTAAAGGTATGCACAGTATAAAAACATCCAGTGCGTCAGATTCGCGTCGGACGTTCAAACACTCGGTCGAGGACTCGTCCACGATTTACTTCTTATAGTTTGCACACTTCAATGTACAATTATTAGTTATTACCTACCTATAAGTTGCGGCTTTAAGTCGCGTCCGTAAGCCGCATCCGATAGTTTGTTTCCAGCTTTATCGTCGGTCGATGACATAACATAATGTTTCTAACGTCATAAGATTATACGTATAATGAATTTCAACTAAATAGCTGACCAAGGTTATGCAGGCGATAAATTCGGTGTATTTTGTTTCCGTAACAATGTGTCACACCCAAAAGTCAAATTTTTAGTCTAGTTTGGAGAGACGTGTCTCGATGCGGGAGTGCCGAATTCGCTAAACAGGTTTTGATAATATAAAAATGCATAATTGCTCGTATTTGATTAAACGCAATCTTAATCATCAAAGGAAATCTTATCTTATATTATTAAGATATTGAAAAATTTAAATCGGAGCAATATTATATTTATAATCTACATTCTCTATATTTTATAGAGCTTTATCGAGATCAATATTGTTCCTTATATCATATCGAAACATTTTAGACCATGACCTGTAATATACCTGATACGACCTGAACAATTTATGAATGTTAAATATTGTGAATTATTAGTAATTTATTATGACCGTACCAACGAAAAGGAAAATGTAATATTACGCCCATTACAAAGAGACCAATATAAAATTCCGAATATTAAAACATTTGTGCACTTTGTGTTTGTATTGAAACCATTTGTATGCAAATTGATAATAATAATAAACGTTATTTATGATAGATGGATAAAATGTGAAATAACAAAAGAAAACCAATTTGGATGTTGTTAAAGGTTATAATATTATGTCACGCTATGTCTTCCTTATTATTTTATTAATGATTGAAGTGAGTCATTCAAATTAATAATATTAACCTTGTCTTAGAAAATAAAAAGGGAAATTAATTGTAAAAATAATAAATAATAACTATTTATTAAAAATTTATCTAACTTTTGATAGTTTTGCTCGGAAAAACTTGAATTGTTGAAAATCGATTTATGACCAACTAAGTCGAGGAAAATTGTACTTAGACCAAGGATTAAAAACAATAAGTAATTAAAATGGAGTTTAAAACAGACATATAGGTAGTTAAAATCTAACTCATGACAGATAATTTTGTGATTGTACAATAATTTGCAATTGTTTTACTTGAAGGTGCTTAAAGCCATACAGAAAATACATAATTTTAATATGGATAGTGGATTTATAGTTTTTATTTTATTTTTTGTACTTCTTAATATATTTCATACATATAAAGAACTAGCTTTCTGCCCGCGGCTTCGCCCGCGTTTTCAAAGAAAACCCCGCATAGTTCCTGTTCTCGTGGGATTTCCGGGATAAAACTATCCTATCCTATATGTTAATCCAAGTTACCCTCTATATGTGTGCTTAATTTCATTGTAATCGGTTCAGTAGTATTTGCGTGAAAGAGTAACAAACACACACATCCTCACAAACTTTCGCATTTATAATATTATCTAGTAGGATGTCTATCAAAATCATCTTACAATAACGTTTCAACCAATTATCAACACACGAACGAACCTTATGTTTTCAACCAATTACATGTCCCTACGCACAGCCTTTGGGTACATCCAGGGATGTAATCAGCTACGTGAGTCGAGTAGGAATGGGTGCAAATTGGCGGGCCACTGACATCTGACATGGCCGGGTAATCGGATGTATGCAGCTACAGTTTAGCGCAGAGTATACACTCGTACATTGGGGCTTCGATTCAGTAATGTGTTAGGATTTTGTTTGGAATCTGTAAGGTATACCGTGGATATACCTTGATATACCTATATTCCAATTGCGTCTTGGAACTGTGTTTTAGAGAATAACGAGGCTGTGTCTTGGAATTGTGTTTTGGAGAGTATAGTCAAACGAGGTTCAAGTTCCATGTTTCTTCGTGGTCAAAATAAATACAGAAACGTGATGAAATTTAGAATTCTATGTATGGGCTCTATTTAAAATTCGGAATGCCTTGTGAATTTTTATTGAATTAAAACTAGACTAAAATTGGTTGTGAGATGATACTATGCTTAAAGTTTTGACATCGTTAATGTATTGTGTGGAAACATCTAGAACAAAATAAATAAATATTTCATTTAACTTTTTAAATATGATAAACATGTATTAACTTTTTTTACAGAAACGTAAATGATATGATACGCGTGCTAGATAACATTTTATATTGAACGTGACGGTAAAGCTATGTTTTTTCAAACTTCATTAAATCCATGCAAACTTTAAGAATTAATTTAAATCATGAGTCATAACTTAAAATAAAAATTAATTTTTAAATGAAAAATAACAAATATAAATCAACCAAAATAAAATTTTATTTTGAAACAATATCCTCTAGGGATGTAAATAAAAATCCGTGTATTATTTTGTATATTCAAATTACATATAGGTATATTGTATTAGAGTATATGTAATGTAATTCAGTAGTATTATTATAAAATTGAAAGATTGAGTCGTAGCAAAGTCTGTAGACCCGATAATATCTCTTCGTTGTTCTGTTTTTCAATATACGAGTTATGGTTCATATTTAATTATTATTACATTCATTTACACACATTAGTACATTTAATAACTCAGGCCCCGGAATCACAGACACAATAGAAAATCTATTGTGTCGTGGACCGATCGGGCCGTTCGGGGCTCAATGGGTTAATAAATATTTGTTACTTATAAATCCCTAACCTAGGCACCAAGATGTCTTATTCACGTATCTGGTGCCTTCCGCGTCATAGCTTGGGGTTTTTCAACGGAAGCTCTAACAATGAATAACAACCTTGACAATAGATCTGATTCGCAAACTAATGAACGTTAAAACGATACAAAATTAAGATAAGAGAAACATAAACCACCATCTTTACAGTAACTTCAGTATTTACCACTGAATAAAATGCAAAATTTATATTTATGAAACGTGTTATGATTACATCTAATCAAAGCCATGTTTCAAGTTAATGGACTTTAAAAAACAATATAAACTTCCGTTGAAAACTACGACGCGATAATCAGATTGCGATAGCAATTCCAAGATGTGCTTTTATTATTCATAAGTCCACTGCTTATTATTCTATTATTTTTGAAGCAAACTACATATTATGTTTTACCTATTTAATTATTATTTCGGATGTTAAATAGTATATTATTAAATAGTAAATACATTACACTTATAATTTCAAATTCCGTCCTATTTTTAACTGTTAATTGTTAAGCCATTTGCAACTAAATTACAATTTTGCAACTTAGCATCATAATAATTGGAAAACTGTCAAAATATGTTGGACTTGGGTTGTCAGACATATATTAAACGATATTAAACAGCGACATACCCGTATCACGCACGATCAGGCAAATAGCAAGGTCAATCTTTTTAATATTCCACAAGAATATCACCGTCTACTTTGTCAGCATATTTGGCGTCGAGCTGATTGAATTACAATTGTTATTGTGCAATACAATGGCCCTTGGACATATTGGACAAATATTCTCGAAACAAAGTAACCCTTAAACAATGCTATTTAAATACAGTTTTAGTTGCGCGATTGTTGGGCTACACAATGTGTATCAATAGTAAAGCAGAAATCAGAAACAGTTGACTTCTTTGATAAACTAATATGGCTGTCACATATTGTTGTTTTAAAAACAATTATTGTCAACGAATGAATTAGTATTGAAGGCTCCAGATGCATAACCATATTCAATGCCTATGTCAATAATGTTAAAGGTGGTAGAAGCCTTCCTAATCTCATATATCTGAGCTGCACTGCTGCTGTAAAAGAATATGGAATAATTTCCGGGTACTAGATGAGTAAAAGGCATTTTAAAGGTATTCCCGGGATCATAAAAATAAGCTTTATTGTATTCATCTAAAATTACAATCCAGACAGACTAAATTACAATAAAAGCAACTATCGTATCTAAGAACCATCTCCTCAAACGAAAAAACTCTTCAATGAATCGATCACACTAAACTTCTACACATAAAAATCTTCGAGAACCGTCTAGAACACCAACACAATAAACTAGCATCAATTACTAAATAATTTATTTTCCTCCTAGATGGGTCACCGAGTGCCAAGATACTCCAGTCTCCTATGGGGCGTGTGTATACCGAGTTCCTGCAGCAGCTTCGACTTGGAAGAAGAGCTCTCTCAGAAACTTGCTGACCTCGGGATATCTGTGAAGGTTCAAAACACCATGTGCACTGTGAAAGACTTCAAACGACCGTATTCTTTTGGAAAATCTTTGGCTATGTAAGTAGTTTAGGGTGGAATATTTGTTAAAGTAAATTATGGAACCATAAGATATATTATGTTTGTTTGGTCGTGTTAAAGTTTGTTCTACATTTTAGTATCTTGACTGCTTTAGTTTTATCAATTTAAAAAGAATACAGTAATTAATTATTAGCAAGTAATAGGTACGCAGATTGTCGGCTACAATTCATTACAAAATGTGGCGGAAACGATTATAAAATTTCTGAAGCAACAGTCCCTTACAGTTACAATTTACACTAATTACGATATTTCCCCATTTTGCATATATTTCCGGAATGATGTTTCATTGATAAAATAAACTCCATATAAAGGCTCAAAGAGATATTGTTAACGCTCGCCCAGGGAATATCTGAGCATATTAACAATTTATCTTTGAGAGAACATAATTATGTCATTTAACGATTGAAATGATCTTTTTGTTTTGTTTCCGATATTAGAATTCTTACTTGCAATTTACACCTATCAACAATATAGAATATTTTATGCATAAAATTAAATTACTAATTACAATACATATATATTATAATTAATTGTTTTGTTTTTCATGAAATAAATTGTCCTTGCGCCTTGAAGTAAATAATTGGTATTTTATTCGTACTTTCTTTTTTCCATGCACATTAAAAATAACCTCAAAATTTTTCAGAGCATTCTTCCTAGCCATATTGATCCTGATCGGTCTGGGCACGATCCTGGACGACGGAAAGGAAGGTGCCACGAATTTCGAGAAGTTACTGAACGCATTCTCCCTTAAACGGAATCTGAAGAAAGTTTTCGACTTAAGCGACTCACCTACGAGGGTGAAGGGGGTGGATGCGTTTCGGGGGATGAACGCGTTTGCTCTACTTCTCGCGCACAAGTCTATGGCTATGGCACACAGCCCTTATGTTAATAAGACTAGCTACTCTGAGGTATGTAAGACATATTAAATTAAATAAAAATAGCCTGTATTGTAACACAAAATCTACCATTACTTATTTTTAAGTTTACATGAAACTTTCAATATTGTAAAAGTTAAATTGTCGTTTTATTATATTTATTTATTCCATTATATAAAAACAAATTAAATAAACATCGAATGTTCTTCATGCTCGTAATACGTAAAAGCTAAAAGCACGCATAAAAAATAATAAGTAAATGGTGACAAAATACTTGTAATAAAACAAACTCCTTGCACGCTAAACGCTTCAATTTAATAGAGCTGCAATTCTTGAAACAATCACGAATCATCGAGGACTTTCAAATCAATCGTTTCATTTCTATTTCAGAAATTATGTCACGCCATTGATTTCATTCTGACTGTTTCGCTGGAAAATATTGCGTGTACAAAGGTCCCGTAGACAATGAAAATTACTTAAGTTTTGTGTAATATCCTTTACGAGTACACGACGTTATTTTCAAGGTGACATCAAAATAAGGAAATAAAGAATCGTAATTATAGTTAAGAAGATCTTTGCCAATATTTGCTATACTTTTACACCGCGTAATGTGATATCTTGTTATGCTTATTTCAGGTTCACTGCACTTATCAAATAATCATTACGCAGTAATTTAAGAAGCGTAATTTTTAAATAAACATTGAATCACATCTTTCTTGAAGCCAACGATGTTTTTAAGCAAATATAAATAGAACGTTCTATTTGTATATTTATTTAAGGAATTATTATTACATTACTATTTATTTATCTATTAGAGAATATTTTACACGTGTTATAATTATATTACTTTTCGCACGTGTAACAATTTATCAAATAACGCCTGCTGACAAGGCTTAATAGCTCTTATTGTGCGATTCCTGATAATTGAATTGATCGACGAAATGAAATCTATTTTACCACACTTTCTAGGAACAAAAATAATGATTTAAACAACAATCAACCGATCATACTTGAATTTGATATTTTTGGTTTTATTGCATTCAAATGCTTTATAAATATAAATTTATAAAGGACTAGCTGCTCCCCGCGGTTTCATCCCCGTGGCTCCGCTCCTGTTGGTCGTAGCGTGATAATATCCTCGATAAATGAGCTTTCTAACACCGAAAGAATTTTTTAAATCGGACCAGTAGTTCCCGAGATTAGCGCGTTCAAACAAACAAACTCTTCAGCTTTATAATATTAGTATAGATAGAAAAAAATCGATCACGAGGCGGGACTCGAACCCGCATCCTTTCACGCCAATCCGGGTCGGATTCTTGACCAATTCAGCCACTCATGACCCGCCAGAGCGATCATATTTCTCAATACACAAATTCGAACCCTGTCTAAAAGCTATGTTTCACCCTGACTATCGTTACACTGACAATAATTATCTACGTAAGTCATATAAGTCATACGTAACCTTCATGACCGGTTAGACCAGTGGTGGCTCAGTGGTGAGACTTCGGACTTCGAATCCATAAGTCCGGGGTTCGAGACCGGGCGAGCGCGCAGGAAATAAATTGATTTTTCAATTTATCTGCGCATGTTATAACATCACCACTGCTCGAACGGTGAAGGAAAACATCGTGAGGAAACCGACATGTCGAAGAATCAAAAGTTCGACGACATGTGTCATCCGCCAACCCGCACTTGGCCAGCGTGGTGGATTATGGCCTATACCCTCATAGGAGGCCCGTGTCCCAGCAGTGGGAACGTATATGGGCTGATGATGATGATGATGATGAACCTTCATGAGTATATAGTATATATTCGGAAATCTTTAAGTAACTTAAATAGATAATTTAAATAGGCAATTTCTTTATCCCAAACCATCTAGGGCCAAGCCGGGTCAAGCAGCTAGTTTTAGTGTAAAAGTGTAATACTTAATATTTTGTTTGTAGGTATTCGGCATGCCCTGGGCGGTGATTGGTCGATCAGCGATTGTATACACTGACAGTTTCTTGTATCTCAGCGGTTTCCTCAACGCACACAACCTTCTTCAGGACTTGGAGAAGAAAGGAACTATTGACTTGAAGAATAGACTTCTAGCGAGATGGTTCAGGTAAGCTTTGGCTTTTAGAGCTTATAAAAGTAATGATGTTTTCGCTTAAATTCGTATTTGTAACAGTTGTTTTGAAAATATGTGAAACATAAATGTTATAAAATTCGAAAAACACAATTCAAAAATCGTTTGTGAAGCATTGTTTCATTGGTATATCATTTTCTAAAATTTCTAAAATGATCTCTATATAGAGCCTTTAAACAGAACTTGATGGAAAACTTAAAAAAATATATTGTATAGTACGTCTATAAAATTTGGTATTATAATTCAACTGTTTTATTAACAATACCAATTAACTTGCAGTCATTCATTGTAATATCTTCTTCTTCTATACAAATATTATAAAGAGGAAAGGTTTGATTTTTTGTTTGTTTGTTTGTTTGTATGAATTGAATAGGCTCCGAAACTACTTGGCAGATTTAAAAAATTCTTTCACTGTTGGAAAGCTACATCATTTCTGAGTGACATAGGCTAGGTTTTATCCCGGAAATCCCACGGGAACGGGAACTATGCGGGTTTTTTTTTTGAAAACGCGGGCGAAGCCGCAGGCGGAAAGCTAGTATATATATAAAATTCTCGTGTCACAATGTTAGTCTGCATACTCCTCCGAAACGGGTGGACCGATTCTCATGAAATTTTCTGTGCATATCGGGTAAGTCTAAAAATCGGCCAACATCTATTTTTCATATGTACCACGGGCGAAGCCGGGGCGGGCCGCTAGTATAAGATATAAAAATCTAACCATATAATAGACGTATTATTATCGATCTTCATAATTATCTCCCAGTATAATAATAACTACGTGACCGTATTTTACGTCTTCATCTAAATATAATTATTTCTTAATTACGCTATTCAAATTGGTTATTCCAACAATATGGAACTATATCCTCTGCATTATAAATCATAATAACCAACGTTGCATTCTGAAACCTTATTATTACGGTACTAATACGCTTACACATTGAAATACGATTAAAACTAAATAATCTGTTGAATCATTAATAGATATTACATACGCGTGTTCAAAAACATTTCTATATGCTTAATTAATCTAGTTATTTAGATGTATCAGCGTATTAGTTGTACTGTTCGCTTATTATTATAAACTAGCCGTCCGCCCCGGCTTCGCCCATGGTACATGTTTACTTTTTCTCTCCATAAGGACCATCCTCGTACCTACTTCAAGGAATGTTAATAAGAAAATAATTAAAGAAATTGGTTCAGACGTTCTCGAGTTATGCGCAACACATTTTGCGGTTCATTTTTATGTTATAGAGTAAAAATAACAATTTGAATATAAGAATTTTTAAATTTTAGTAGGATTACTAGATACATTGACTTTGTTCAAAGCAGTTTTTAGAATGTGTACTAAAGGTTTAATTCTACGTAAACACGTTTTATAAGCTGTTTATTGCGAAAACAGAATGGCCATTTCCAAAAAAAAACATGTTGAAAATGTTATTTTCCACTAAACATTTGAATGAATCCGAATTCATTCTGAAGTTGATATGTAGAAAATATATCAGACAGACATAGTTACTCTTGCATTTATTTGGATGCACAATAGCAGGTTTTATTTTATTTTTAAACAAGAAAAGTATTTAATTAAGATTTCAATAGTATATTTTTAAATACTTGTCATATTATGTACTTTACTACATAACGCATGTCGCTACATAGGGGACAATTCATTATTTCAATATAAATTGGTTGATTAGATAAGAATCAACGGATAGTGTAGCCTATAAAACTATGATCAGCGATTACGCATCTGTAGTAAATGCTTATTTTAAATTGTATAATAATTTTCTAATATCCTTATTTCAGGCTATTCCCGCTCTTCCTGAGTCTAATGTTATTCTGTACATACGTCCTCCCGGACCTCAACAACGGTCCTCAATGGAACCTAGTGGTGGAGGAACATAGTCGAGTCTGTGAAAAGAATATGTGGAAGAGCTTCCTGTTTATTCATAATTACTTTGGCTTTGAAGAAATGGTAAGATTTTTGTGATTTAGTAGCTTAGAAAAATATAGTCTAAATGTAGAGAATATTTTGGTAATAATTTCGGTATAGATAATATAGCGAATATATATATTAGTGAACCATGTTGGGTTAAGAATAATAAAAAGTGCGTGAGTAACATTAGAAAACTACGCATAACTAACCAAGAACTGTAAGTAGTAGTATAAATATATTGACTCAATTTTTAAAAATGTTTAAAACAACTGTATATTCGATCATTACGAAGAGCCTACCATTAAATTAAAGCACAATTCAGTTCCCACAATATAAATTGCCTAATTGCAAGTGCTAATATGCATTACTTGCTCAGTAATTATCCCCTTTTGTTTACAAACAAGATGGCTATTATTATACTACAGCTCAATTATCTGCTATTCATGTAGAAAGCCGATTAAAACAAAACAATTTAATGCCAATCATATTTTTAATATCGAAGAAAAGTCTGGATATTGTGAACCTTGTTCTTGTCTCGATCATTTACTTTTTCATTTTGATTTTCATACGGAAAGAGATGAGCAAACAGTAAACGATAAGGAAAACAAATCCCGTTAATATCAAGATTGTTCTGACGGAAAAAGGACGCTAAATAAACTTCCATCGGGAATTATTGTTACGAATAGAAATATCAATTAATATTTGCTGTTATGCTAACAATACTTTGCAATCTGCACCAGTTCCCAGGTTCTTATATAACCTATTGGTGTCACTTTTAATATCTATTGCAAAGTGCAATCCTCGCTTTGAACCTTACTTTTTCTACATTGTCTAAGACTTGAGGTATAATTATCAATCTTTGTCCTATTTATTTTGTTTTCAAAATAATTATTTGCCCGTAATAGGTCAGGTTTCTTCACAAGTTTTAACAGATTGAATTGTAGCTTGACTACTGTTAAAAACAAAAACTTTGCACAGCAAAGCAATCCTTAATTAATTCTCTTTGAACGCTACACGAATTTGAAACGTTATAAATTATAATACCTACCTATTATGAGTTGGATACTAGAAAAGATTAGTCTCTCCATCTTTTTATACGTTTAATGACAAAAAGTACCAAGCATCAATTACATACAAGCGTTTAAACGCCATTAGCTCGTTTTGTGTACGGTGCACGATCTCTAAATTTTCCTGCAAATAACTGCCCTACTTTAGTGAAACTGTTTCAATTAAAAACCGGGAAAGAAATTACCATTTCAACTAGAGCTGCGGCATTTAACATTAATCCCTCGATTGTTTCTCGTAAACCTAGAAGTAATAGTATTTGGAGCTAGTCTAGAACTCCTAAGTATAAACGAATTACCTAGGTATTATTCGGTACAATTAGGCTAGAATTTAGCTAAGAGACAATTTATATTTTCCTTGTTTCGATTTAATTTGTTAAGATTATAAACAAATTGTGTGTATCGCATTTTTAATGAAACATTACACTTCAATGTAATTTATTTATAGACTTGGTTTAATATTTCTTATTAAACCGTGTAACTCAATATTTGGAATCTCTGTATTGCAGATTAAATTAAAACTAAACTCTATATTACCCTGGGTTGATCGGGATAAAAATAGCCTATGTTATTGGATAATGAAGGCTATCTTGCGGTAAAAGCGTTTTAAAAATCAGTTCAAAAGATAGATATTAAATAGAAGAGAATACTCCCTTTAACCTCACAAACGTTGTGCCCTTATAAGTTAGAATCTGTATGTCTCATTTCTCTAAAATGTTAGTTACCGCCGTAAGCTGTTTCAGAGAAGTATCCTCCGTAACGGCTGCACCGATTCTCACGAAATTTTGCGTGCCTATTGGGTAGATCTGAGAATCGGCCAACATCTTATTTTCATAACCCTGAATGTGCAGAACAACGTTTGCCGAGAGAGCTAGTATTAGTATAGAAATATGTATATTGTACTTAACACTATTGTAACAAGCTTGTACTTAAGAAAACCTCATTTTTCAGTGTTTAACCCACACACATCAACTGGGTATCGACATGCAACTGTATGTGGGCACATTCCCCTTGATGCTAATTCTCTGGAAGTTCAAAAGATTAGGTCTAGCTCTTATACTGGGTATAGCTGTATCTTCCACTATACTGCGGTATTTGGCTACGCATTGGTACGACATCAGTATGTTCGTGTACTATGGGATCTCGTGAGTATTTCATTTATTTTTTTAGAATAAGTTTCTATAGTATTCTATCTTAGTTTTTTGTATATTGATCACTTTTTATGATGTCCACTTTTATTGGCTTTAAATTCTGTTGTGTCTCATTGGTACTTTCAAGTATTTGATGTCATGAATTTGGACTGAATATTTAACATATCAGTCGAGTTTTTGAAGTGAAAACTTCTTTAGCGGCGTTGGGTATAAATTTTTTTTTTTTTTTTTTTACATTAGGATAGGTAGACATTTGACCACAGTCCCACCTGATGGAAAGCGATGACGCGGTCTATGGTGGTAAATCATGTCTAATTAGACGAAGAATAGGCGGGGAGATAAACAGTACTTGGATTAGGCTTAACGACCAGAGCCACCTAAGTGGACATAGATC
>CAJQZN010007021.1:0-15987 GCA_907164685.1 Colias eurytheme | reverse complement strand
TTTACAAAATTATCAAAATCAAAAATACAAGCAGGCTAACTTAGAAAGATTGAAAATTACTTAACACGAAAGGCTACTTTGATTTATGTAGTTTCTTTACACATTACAAATAAATGAAAATTCTAACGTAAGCATGAAATATCTATTGATCTATTTAATAGCTTTTAATGAAATATTAAAAATTATTACGTCTAAGTAACACTTTCTATGTTTTTCAACAAAACGGCTGAACTGATTTTGTTATTTTTTAGATAAGCAACTATAGTTCAATATTATCGCTAAGGCAGCGTCGTACGAATACAATTTTGTTGATTCACTTCGTCATCAAAATCAGTTCTTAAACCCATAACAGCCTTACAACCTCTCGTAACTCTTACTATACAAGAAGGCCACACTACAATATAACTTAACCACCAACACAGCAACACTATCTCACACAATACCCAAAACGTGGCCAAATAATAATTACTCAACGCGTCGAAAAACACTTAAAAGTTATGATTTCGACAAGCGTGAAACAACGTATCGTTAACAATGTGTAGCGTGTCAATAGAGGCAGGTGTTGGCTTGTATCAGTGAAACTATGACTAATTGCGGGTTGAGTGGTGGAGGTGACAGCGGGTAAAGCTTTTTTCTACACTATATTATTTTATGAACGCACATCTAGATACAGAAAAAAAAAGTTCCTTCAAACTTACGTCCAGAGAAAAATCGTTAGGAGTAGCGGTCAAAAACCATTTTTTGTATCAAATTCTCAATAACTATTGTTCCTACTATAATATATTAGCTTTCCACAGCTTTGCCTGCGTAGTCAAAATTCCTATGCGAATGAGATGTATCAAGTATCAGCCCCATAGCCTATGTCACTCTCTAGTCTCCTATCTCTACACACAAAATCATATTATAGGATCGCTCTGATGCCATTTGATTTAAAGACAAATAAACACACTAGCATTATTAATATTAGTAAGGATTAAATGCGAAAGTTACTCTGTCGGTCCGTTTCTTCTACGTTAATTCATTAGAATATCATCATAATCAGTCCATCGTTCATCAATGAGAGTGTTAAAGTTATAATTCTATTACTTCCTGTCCTTCTTTATATATTTCCAAATGATAAAACGCTTCAAATTTTATATTTTACTAGCGGTCCGCCCCGGCTTCGCCCGTGGTACATATGAAAAATAGATGTTGGCCGATTCTCAGACTTACCCGATATGCACAGAAAATTTCATGAGAATCGGTCCACCCGTTTCGGAGGAGTATGCAGACTAACATTGTGACACGAGAATTTTATATATAAGATTTCCATAAAGCTTAATCAAAAAGTTTATGGCGTCGAAAGCTTCATAATATAACATGACAAAAAAAAGTTTTACAACGTTCCAAAAACCTCTGACAATAAAACCATACATTAGGAACTTTTTTGGGGAATAAATTAGAATACATTTAAGAACCATTTGGTATTATAGCCAGGTGCAGTCACAAAAACTATTGTTTTGTAAAAAATAATAAATTACTGTTTAGAACAACTGTCCTACCTGTACATTAAACTTAATGGCGTCATGAATACTATAAATGCGTATTTTTTAAAGTTGCGTATGTTGAGTATTCTTTGTTTCATTATTTCAACAGACGTGAATTATTTAAATTTCTTCTGAATCCTCACATAAAATTACTCTTATGGCAAATATCTTCCAAATATGATAATATGAAAATATATGGCACAACTTGTAAACTAAGGCTTCTGAAAAGGCATTTACACCGAACAACAGAATATCTATTAATATCGAAAGATTTACAACAAAAAATACACAGTAAATATTCCCAAGTGAATAGCTAAATGTTTATAAAGTTCTAGATTAGCAACCTACACCAATCAATTGCCCTTACACCTACTCCAATAACACCAGGAAGTCGAAATGTCACGCGATGTCATAGGTACATAGCAGCGGAACTGACACCGAAAATTAATTTGCCGGCAAAAAGACCCCACTTCCTAACCTTATCCTTGATGAATAACCCTTGGCCCTCGATAAGGGCATTCGATTGATTAGCCGGCATTTCAGACCCTTTCAGTTGTGGGGCGTCTTGGGAGAAGCCGTATTATGCAGGTAAGGGCTGCGGTCTGTGAATATTGAAGGTTAATTAATGTTCCCCCTTTAAAAGCATTATGTTGTGTGAAACGCGGGATTAGTCATTTTTCAAATGTGTTCATCAAAACTATTATATCGTTTTGCAAGTGCTTATGCTATAGGTATTATGCTTATCCTAAACACTACCACTACCCACGCAGTAACTATAAGTTAATGCTATACTATGCTATGCTATACTATACATATATTATAATAGTATTGTTTCAAATAGGGTACCTAATATTCATATTTTATATGTAGTTTTTGTTAGGTATAGTATATTGTTTTAAATAAAAGAGAGCAGGATGTTTATTTATACATGATATAGTAGGTAACTAAAGTTTACTTAACAATCCTTTCACTGATTACTAAAAGTTATAGCATAAGTGGTTTCGCGTTTCAAATGGATGTAGTATGAGTAATAGGGCCGATAACCTATGCCATCCTTGAAGTTTAATCCCATCTCGACGCGCAAATTCTTTATAGTACCGCAGAACATCACTCCTATTTAGCCAATTATGTTTAGACTTGAGATAGAGTAAGTTAACATGCATTTTGTTTTTTATTTACGTCAAATTGCAACTTAGATTAATATTAATTTAGGTTCATGTCTAGTCTCTCTGTCTTAATCTAAGTAGGTACTACAATGTGCATGTGGCATTAAAAGAAAAATTTTGATCATAACTAGGTTTAGAGACATTTATTTCAAAGATCTTTAATATGTTTTGTGTTTATATTTGAAAATTGAAACATCAAAATATATCATTGTTACAGATTCTGCCTATTTTACATTTTTCGGACCATGTGCAGTTTAGAACTAATTTTCGAATACTTCCTTGAATTCCGATTGTATACCCCTTAACTATGTACTAGTAAAGTAATATATTGATTAAAATGATTACTTAATCGAATTCTATGTGTATTATTACCACATCCACTCCTATCCCTTTACCATAGACCCACATGAGTCAGAAACATTTCAATAAGTCCAGTAGCAATAGAAAGGTCAGAATGGTGAAATTACGCATTAAACTCGGCCCAGCGTTCAAAGGTCCACTTGGGGTCAAATGAAACGGGAACGATATTATCAAATGTTGCTTTTGGCTCGGTGGCCGTCGTGACTTACCTTACGTGTTGGTTGTGGATCTAGGGAGGAGATGAAGCGAGTTTTAGTGTTGGTATGGATGGCTTATTGTAATAAGAACATAGCGTAAAATTGCAGAATCAAGCTGTGCAATATCAGTGTAAATTATTGTAGAGTGTGGGTAGCTCTTTTGATATTAAAGGATCACAACAAAAGTTAATAAAAAGACATAGATAGATACAATTTTCGATTATATTTAGACTTAGTAGAGTCGATTTTTAAATAGTTGTAAAAATTACAAATGTATCACCCTTTACAACCGGGAGCAAAAATTTTGTCAAAACCAGTTAAAATCTTATTCTGTCCTCTCCTTATGGTCCTTATAATGTAAGAAAAATATTTTAAAAAATCCTGTTCATGCTGGTCTCCAGCAATCAGACCCTCACGATCGTGAGTCTCAGGAATAATTTGTAAGTCGCATGATCGTGAGTGTTTGTTCTCATCGATATATTTACATTTATTTATAGATTAATAAAAGAAAATTTCATATTTTAATATATTATATTTTAATTAAAAAACACAAATTCAACATTCTTTTATAATTTTTAATCAGTCTTCAAGACTCAATAACGATAAAATCAAACTTATTGGTAAATATTAACTTCCAAGAGATCAAAGTATGTAATTGTAAATTGAAATGTCAAGTACAATAGGATTTATAACAATAATCAGCCTTAATAGATACTAATAAAGATAAAGACTACATATTTTTAAAATGATAGGACATAAAACAATTTTTGTCACGAGACAAACATAAATACCCATCACATTTGGCACATTTAATTTTAGAGCGACTCCCACAACCTTCCATTCGACAGCATCTGGGTGCTTTAATGTCATCAAAGACAGGATAGTGTTCATATCCGTCATACCTCTGCTTCTGATGGAGCATTAGCTGAAGAACGAGGAACTGATGGTAAATCATCCTCATTTTCTTCTCTACGAAGACGATCTGGTATGCAGGATAAGCTATCAGCAACATTCAAACGATAATCAAGCAGAGCCAGTGATTCTTTTCTAGGTAACTTATTGGCTAAACAATCGTTTCGGTAAAGCCTCCAAGAGTTGACCAGCGCAAGATCCAAGAAGTGTATGAGAAATTTCAACGTTGTACCTTCCATAGCGGATTACCTGTATCTTTTGCAGCCGGAGTATCAGAATCAATAACATGGAGTGCATTACGAAGGACAAGGAACCTGTCTCGTGACATAAGACGAGATACCAGCTCTAACTTAGTACCAGCTCTCCAATACATCGGCAGTCGAGGAAAGGAAATGCAGCCCATGATGATATGTGCTACAAATAATTAAGCGATCTCTGCACTTGTACATTTGAGTTCACGGCCTGTAGTGCGTAGGAAATATACGTTTGTGCAACGCGATACCTCTTCTAGAAACTCAGTGTCAAATTAGTCGTTAAAATAATCAATTGGACGCCTTGCCGGCTTTATTTGCAGAGCAGGATAGTCGTGCGCTTTCTCTGCGAATGTAGTTTGCTTCCATACTCTCTTTCTCGTTGCCCTGGGTGCTGATGCTGAAACTCTTCCTCGAACAGCTTCCAGAATAACTTCTGATAGGCTGGATCTATTATGTGTAGCAGAAGTTGAATTGCCTTGGCGTGATCTTCTAGATGCCCGAACAGTGTTTCTTGGTGTCGGCGGGATTTGTATCTCAATCAACGGAGAAAGTTGTGGCACTACTGGAGTAGATGACGTCGAAGGAGCCATAAAGGAACTCTCAGGGACAACTTCATCGACCTGCTCCCCTTCAAAGTGATTTTCATCATTAGTTTGCCTAAATAAGACATCTTGATCGAATAATTCCAGGTCGTCTTCGTCAAAATCTTCTAGCTCTGAATTATTTCCATCATTTAATAGGTCTGCTATCATGTCATCAGTAAGCTTAAGCCCTAAAATAAAAAATAAAACCATATTTAGGAAGCATAATACTCAAAACCAACTTAAAAATGCACCACAACAAAACAAATTAATTGTACGTACTACGACCGGTATCACACGACCGTGAGTGTTTAAATTTCGAAGAAGATTCTAATAAAACTATCGATGTAAAGTACAAAAAACACTTGATATACTTTAAAGCAACTCATAAACATACGATACACATAGAAAGTTGTTTATATATCTGTTTAAATTACGTAAATATTAGGTACTTACGCGAGCGGGAATCGTTGTCGAAGAACGCAGCCATCCTTCCTGCGGCCTCTGGGCTTCTAACAAGTTATGACTTGTGTCTACACTGATAAACCAGTTTTTCACGCGTTCTCAGATAGACTCACTAACGATCGGCACAGGTTGCGTTCGCAAAAGTTGATTTGATTTTGGTCCAGATTTTTTTAAAGTCAAGACTCACGATCTTATCAGACCGGTTGTAAAGGGATCATCCTATTATACTATTTAAATAAAAAATAAAAAGGTCATATCGGGCTCTTTTTACAATGTGTCTTTAAAAGGTTATCTACGCTTAGGTACTTGATTAAAAATATTTTTTGGATATTAGCTTCTCACATACATACATAGGGCTCTTTCTCTCCAAGAGTAGATGAATGCATAAATAAATTGTATTAAATGTATAAATATCCGTCGCTTATAACTTGAACCTCGGTCGAATTAGCTCGGACAAAGAAGTGGGCGAAGTAGGACTGATGAACGACTCACAGACGGTTAATTTAAGAATGGGAACTGTTTGTTTTCAGTTTAATGAGACCTTAGATATGGATCTTGATTGAATATAAAGTAGATTTGAGAGTGTATGCAATTATGTTGCATTTCCTATTACATACTATTACTTAGATAAATATTATTATGGAGCGATCTCTAACTTATTTTGAGGGTTTCTTCAACGTTAAGTGGTGATATAATATGGCTAATGATAATATAGGTAACATGATATAACGATTAACGATGTTCTTTGTGGTGTGTAATGTTATATCTTCATTTATGCAATGTATAGTAAGTGAGAGCCATTTGAGTGAGGTTTCATCTATTGTAACACAAACATTGATCAAAAAAAATAATATGTAGATAGAGTGGTTTAAGAATAATATTTTAGTGTATGATATTGAAGGCGAGTGAGGGTCCATAGTGGGGTTTGGGTGTTCTACCAATAAAGTACTTTTTAAAATTAATTATTTGTAGAATTTTATATTTTATAATGCGAAAAAGTTTGCATTGATTTACATTTAAAATACTTATAACAAAGTGGATTTTTAGTTGAAAATAACTAAAGAATTTTTAATGAGCTTCAAAGCTTTGAAAGTATGTTACAATATCACCAGTAACTTGAGGCTATTCACATAAATTACGTCACTATATCTTTCTCGCATTGTGCAATGATATACAACCGAAGCCTTCACAATAATCTGTTCTAATTCCATCTATAAAGCCTGAGAATCAATTCAATTTATATATTTTATAGTTAAATAATACGCTCATTCAATTGTTAATGCGTTTTAGCAGTCAAAGCGTCAGGTTATAAATTTTAACAGTGAAATATGTGGTAATAAATGGATATTGGCCACTGCTCTCGATAACTTTGACAGTTCTATTATTTTAGTCGATATCTGATTGGTCGATCTTTGTTATAACCTGTGTAACGAGTGTTCGTGATCACTCTGTAATTTGTGCAGTACGCATAGGAAGCTTTATTGTATGTTTATGATAATCATCGTGAAAAAAGCTATCTTTGCACGATTTTAAGTCATGTCAAGATACAAGCATATTCTAATTCTACATTCAATAGTTTAAACATAGCTTAGTAACAATAAAAACACTTTCTCACTTTTCTTAAAAAAAGCAATTGGCTACATTAGTCTTAGTTACGTAATTACGTAGAGAGAGTACGAAGAGTAATTACTCTTTATATCAACATAGGTATTTTCTAAACACATTCGACATAAGACAATCCCCATGTAACCCAAAAAGACAACATCCAGACGTTACACACGCCAAACACTACCACATCCATGTATTTACCATAAACAATACCCCGAACATTGGCCAAACCCTTATCAGACATTCCCATACACTGTTGGTGGCCCATATCACTCAGATCAATGTTCTTCATTCATTAAACCGTGTCCGATTAGGCAGTGCTATCTTATCTCGACATCGCTTGACAAAAACAGGGATGCATGCGACAAGCTAAACTACTTAGAGATAGATTAAAGTTTTATTAGAACAAGTAAAGGAAACAATGGAAGAGGCACGTCATCTAATTGGATAATTAGTGATATTATGTACATTTTGAAGTATGACAGCCTTTAATATTGGAAGCGTTTATGCTACTGTTTGTGAGTTGGTTCCAAATGAATACACCAATTATGATACGTTTCCAGTTGATAAAGGTAGAAAAGAATTTATATAGGGAAATTCAAAAACTTTTATTCATTATCACATAAACCAGAAGGACGCTTTGACATTAAATATTTTTTATTTATTATTATGTAGTTACTCAAACTCATCATCACGGTTATGACGCATATGCCTAATACAAGTATACACATCTATTTACCTAACGGTTATAAAAATTCTAATAAAATGTATAATTTCATTCAATTCATTCGTATACATTCACATAACCTTAAAACCTATTTAAAATACTAGGTAGATACTATATTTCCCCGCGGCGTAGCACTTAACGCGAAACAATAATAGAAAACATAATTCAAACCGAATCAATGATCTATGTTATAGCCACAATAAACATTTATTTTTAATTAAAACAAAAAATTCGAATAATCGTAAACATGCCAACATCATAATTATATTAAATCATCTTCTGGCCCCGCTGTGCTCATGTATGGGACCGCCCAAGAAAGTTATTCATAGATTGATTCTGTTATTTATTAATTTTAATTTTAGCGCTCCGTGCATAACTTGTGACCATTATAAGAAGAGCCGTGGTATGTTTGTTAGTTTTGTACTTTTATATGATAAGCCGAGGTCAAGTTAGTCAGGTGAAAGTTAAATATAATCTGGTTTAAAATTCTTTTAGTTTTAGTTTGGATGTTCAGCGCGTTCAAATTCTTTAAATTGAATCAAAAGAATTCAATGAATTCTGTTTAAACTTATCTAGTTTAGAACATTGTAAGTATCATTTTAATAATAGAGGGTAAAATAATTTTCTTATCATTAATAAATTAAATATCATTTACCGCGTAAATTTAACGCACCGTACGTTTAAACTTTAAACCAACTAGGTATTTTAGTATTCAGATCTCCATTCAACTTTGCTACTACACACCAAACGTCAGCCCTGTAAAACTATTATCGTAAGGAAATTGTAATAAATAAATTGGATTATTAACCTAGATATATTTAAGTGTGTAGATATAAAAAATGTGAAAAGCTTCAAAGAAGAGTAGCTACGAACATTCTCAAAATATTAATATCCTTCAGTTTACTTTTTATTGTCACGTCAATACTTAGCTGATGAGCGGAAATGAAAAAATAAAGTTCACGGAAAAGAAATTGAGTTAAGTACCATTTAGAAAATAAGCTTCTTATTTTAACAATATACGTTTATTCCACCTTGTCTTAATTTAAAAAGACTCTAATAAGACTTCGAAGCGAAAAAAACACTGCTATCTAAATTTCTTCAGATTACGCCCACATACGTTTGTTGTTACTCATATTTAAATCTGCGCGTCTGTTTTAATGGCATAACAATAGCAATTAAAATAGAACATTAATGAACTTGTCTTATTCCTCGTAAAACCTGACAAATATAATACACACATAAAAACATCGTAAAATAAACAATGAATTCTTAAACTCGATACCTATCCGCTATTCGATTTCTCGATTACAATTCGAGTGGAACAAATAAAAAATCGATAAATTTTACTATCGGTGTATAATTAAAACGTTCTCTCGTTATTTATGAATGTAATAATGTCTTTCGTTCGATAACTTGTGTTTAATTACAGTTGTATCAGTAATTATTTTTATTTCACTGTTATTTGTTGCTTATGAAATATGTATTCTAATTGCTATTTTATTATTTATGCGACTAGGCTTTCGTATTGATACTTCGATCATATTTTACAAAATCTTTGGCAACATTATTTCGCTTTAGGTGATTTCAGTTATAACATTGACAATATACCTACTACCTACAGGACAAAAAAAAACTCTCCATGGCCGACAATCTCAACGTTTACTTAAAACAACGTTTTTATATTCGTAGCATATTCTTTATACTAATATAGATAAAACACTATATGTTTAAAATATATATCTCTATTTAAAATTCATTAAAATACATTAATTTCCATTCAAATTTATCTTAGACAAAGTTAACCTCACACTCCTGCTTTTAAAACCTACAAACGGCATAATTCGTAGCGATACATGTATCTATAGATGGACCACTTCAAGATGCATCTCACCGGATTATAATTCGGACATCTCTATCCGCCACACACGATTTCTCGGAACGAAAGCCCACAGCGGTGCAAAGCCTGCAATTACAGCTGGTCCCGCTCATTAATAATGCATAACTCGATCAAATGCTACGGAAAAGATGCGTTCATATGGCTCGTTTTATTATTAGCTGTGACACGCGGTTTCACCCGCGTAAATTTAATGTAATACATATCAGAATAAAACGTAGCCTAACTGCTCAGTAACTCCTTATTATCTATCTGTCAGTGAAAGTCCCTTCAAAATAGGTGATAAAAATTGTAAAAATTACTATTTGTGTATATGTACCGTACCGTGTATCATCCAAATTCGGCTCTATCCAATTATGAATTTAGTAAAGGCATAAAAAAAAATCAAGTTCTTAAATACTTACTTATAATAAAACTGTGTCTTTCGTATAATTTATGCAAAGTGTTTGTTACTAAAGAAAGAAAAGAGCAAAGCAAACTTTGGTCAAACTTTCATCTTTACGTAGTGGAACTTTCCAACCGTTTTCTATCCGTTACCCATTTTTGTAGCAAATACGACTTCTTAGTATATTTGTTTAAGAAACAATGGAAAATCTTCGTCATCTTTTGGAATTTTTATGATGAATTGTAGCTTTATAAATATAAAGAGATAGAGAGCTATAGAGATAAGATATTTAGCTAAGATATTACCCACTAGACATAGTTAAATCATATTATTAAATACCTAGTAAAATAGTCTCTACATTTGATTAAATATAGGCCATCTTCTAAATTAATTCTAATCCAATTTATTTATCAAAAATATTGTTTCATCTCAATCTTTAATGTAAATATAAAAATTAAAACCAGTTTTTTTATTTAAAGTTGACTATTGCATTAAAACACGCCTTAACTTATTGAATACGACGCTGTTATTGTGTAAATTAAATCTTGACACGCATATACATTAATATTATAAATAACCTTTGATTATCGACACTCAAACACGAAATATGTAATTTCAACCGATAGGTTTTGTGAATAACTGTTATGATAAAATACACCTAAAAAGGTCTAGATGAAAGAATTACGCAAATATTTACAAATTTCCTCGAAGCATACGTTATGAACAGTATTAATATAAGTTCAAATGGAATTTCCCAGGACTGGCCAATTTCCCAGGAGTTAATAACTACAACGCATGAAGATAACCAATCATTATTACAAGTTATAGCTATTTTTGTAACCTTATACTAATGAAGAGACTTTTCAACTTAAACCCACAAAAAGACTGTCACCCAAATCAATACACGCACACTACAATTAGCTCTAAGCTTCCTAATCCCTAAATGCCTCGAACCTTGCGCCCTTTAAGTAGGTCAGCTGACTGAACCCAACACCTGCCAGGTGACTTAAAATTTATAATCCAAGGGACTCTCTGAGTAATCGAAAATCCTTTCGAGGGTTATTGAGAGGGATTGGCCTATTTTTGAAACGATTTTAGGTAAAAACGTTAGTAACGTATTTTATTATGCAATAAGAATTGAAAATATAATATATCGTTATTGAAATTCATGCATTTTCCAATACATACATATCTATCATTACAATCCATACTAATATTATAAATGCGAAAGTAACTCTGTCTGTCTGTCTGTTACTCAATCACGCCTAAACTACTGAACCAATTTGCATGAAATTTGGTATGGAGATATTTTGATACCCGAGAAAGGACATAGGCTACCTTTTATTGCGAAATATGTACCACGGGCGAAGCCGGGGCGGACCTATAGTAAATAATAAACCAAATGTTTCAAATGTATTAATTAGACGCGCATAACGTGTAGGATTGGTTCCAATTCCTACAGAAAATGTCCTGTAATATTCATTAATATACCTAGGCTACAAATAGTTACACTCTCCCTTAGTTTCTTCACTACTCTATATTCACGGAAAAATCGAAAGCTAGTTGAATAAGTACGACTGGCACAAAAGTATTGCCAAATCAATATTATTATATCTTGTCGTTTTTGAACTGTATTACAGAACAATTCTCCGTTCACAACATATCTTTCAATTTCATTCAATCAATAATGAAAATACCAAGAAAGTCTGTAACATCTACCTCTAACAAAGCAAAGAAGTAAATCTTACAAAATCACCAATAGCGAATTCTCGTTCTAAACGAGACATTCCTAACTACAATTATGTTATGGGCCCCTCAATAGAGCCTTTGTGATAAAATTAATTGCATTTTTCCCCCATGCAGGCTACACGCTCATATAACGGCATGTGAAAACATTTGGTACAGATAACATAATCCTAAATTAATCCTTAAGATATCGAAATGCGGTTTAGAATCATATGGTATTTGCAGATTAGTTTTGCAATTAATTTAGCGTCCGATAAAACTAATTTCGTATAACACTACCTACTTGAAGATGAAGGGAATTTAATGATTTCGGTTTGATTTTGGTTTTGGTTGGATTTATGTCCGCTTCAGTTAAGATAATAACTCTTTATATTTGAAAAAGCTTGCAAATATCATCTACCCGGGTGGAGTCAGGACAAGCAATTAGATACTTGCAGGTTTTTGTCACTTAACAATAATTTAATTCAATTGAAATGATTAGTACACGTACAATAAAACAAGAAGCATTTTTATTACAGGCAAAAAGTATCCAAACCTGTACAATCACGATGCAATCATTGTGATCGAAGCAAGGATTCCTGGCATTCGTGGTGACTATAATTTCGTTCATTGGTAATTTGTTACAACACATTGTTGAGGCTTCACTCAATTGGATGTCAAAGAAACTAGAAAATTGAATGGAGACAAAGAAAACAATTAAAAGCTAAAACGTGTCTTTTTTACATATGAGAAACGACGCATAATAATATGCGATAATGAGCGATTGGTGGAATAGCCCTAACAATAATACGGTATTTTAAAATGTTTTGAAAGGTCTTTATTACGATTACAATAATTATTCAAGAGTTTTAAATTTTAGTTATAGTGGTATGTTTGAACACACGATAACAATTTTATAATTTGCAAACTAATCTAGTGATCTGATAAAATTATCATATTTTACTCAAAAAAATTAAATCTAATTTTTAACCATAAAGCACGGATTTAAAAAGATATTTAAATAAAAGCAATCACGGAAAAAGGATAAAAACTCCGCTTATTCTTCGCCTGCTTATAATTCGAAAGCTGCGCATTATCTAAACAAAAATACAGTAACATTTTTTCCTTTTGCAAATTCGAAAAGCCAATTGTATATTAATAACTGCGGACTAGTAGCATGTGGTAAGCACGTACTTTTTAAACCATTTTCTTGCAGTTTGTCTCATCTTTATTCCGTGTGAATAGAGTTCAAAATGGTTTGTATTTTAATAGTTTTATGTTTGTCCAACTCGGCAGTAACAGATGTTGTAATCGACCCCAAATATTTGAAGGGTACTCCAGAATTGATTACGGTATTGTATAAAGAACCTAAAGCGGATTTCTTTTTAATAGTATTTCCTTTGAAAGGACGACGGATGCCCTGATAAGGAGCTTGCGAATTGATTGACATGTGGAACTGATTGGTAACAAATATAATGAACTTAAGGACTTACGATTTGACTAGCGAGTCATGTTGACTATGAACTACTTTGGTAACATTTTATAAAGGCGTAGGAGCTATAAAATGTCGAAAATGTTTTAAATATTAGACAGCCAGTCTATGTTACAAACTGTTTTTTTTCTGATATTTTGAAGAAATTGATAGAAAGATAGGATAGTTATAAGATTCTTTCTGATGCTATATTTAATTGACACGTATGATTTCCTTCTTTATGCATTTTCAAAATATTCTAGATGAAATAAACATGACTTACTTTTCAATTCGTTAGACCCAATACACTCTTCCACGTTTATAACAGTTTAGTAACCATAGTTTAGATCATTCTTACAAATATCGCTATATTTTTCATATTTTTATTGGTTTTAGGAATAGACTAAATCGCTCCTTTTTGACAATAAATGTCCAAAAGATTTATCACAAACGTTGGCTATAATTTTAAGTTTAATCTCTCACAGACAGCCGGTCAAGGTAACTCAAAGACAAAATGATAATATATTTTGGCGTTGTAAACATACGAACTTATTTTGTTGATGAAAACGCGACGACTACCATAATTTGTTTTGTATTCTTCCTTGGGGTATCTGGTGAAGTATTATATTGTACCTTTAGTTCAGTAGAGTAAAAGTAGAGTTGTAATTTGTCATTCTATGCTGGCGAAATTCTACGAATATATTATATAAACATGAGAGTTTGTAATTATATGGATGTTTTTTTAAGCTATTGCATAGCTTCTATCGCGGGCTTTGAGCGCGGGGACCGAATCCAGAAATTCCGTAACAAAAAAACCTCACGCTCCCCACTCCGACGGGCACGGAGGTGTGGCTTGAAAGCATAGCATGCAATAGCTTTACCGCGGCAGTCCCCGAGTGCCACACGTCTTTTTTTCTCTTTCATGCGAAAACTACTGAATGAATTTAGATGATGAGCATGTCTTAAAGAAAATTAACTGAAAAGTTTCCTAATTAATTACAATGAACATAATTTTTATATGTATAAGTTATTATTTTCGTACGCATTACAAATAGTACTTCGTAGAGCACTCTATGTACATATCTTTAACGACAAATTAAGACTACGGTTACCGGTGTGATACTGTAAAAAATGAATTTAAGACCAAAAACCGCTGCGTTTCTTTACAGAGTAAAAACCCGGTACAATATCCACTTCCTAATCTGTCAGATCCGCAGTAATTCGCTAAGTGACGTCAAGATCCCGGTCTTAATGTGAACTCAATTAAGTTTCATTAATGAACTTCGCCTTTTCCAGTCCCGAAATTTTAATAAACGGTAATTATACATTTAATACGCGTTCGAGGTAACCCGCGATCGGTATTAACTTTGATGAATTATTGATTTTCGACTTTATATCTTATGAATTAGGATTTATAATCGAATAATGAAGGTTAAGAGGTTTTAGTTGGATTTTCATAAATCCTTATATAAATTAGACTTATTTATACATTAAAGTCTAAGTCTTACATCTGAATTTATTCTATCTTTCTAACAAATCACAAGTAAATCGATCCAGTAGTGATTGCGTAATTGAGTTAGAAAATACTCACAAGTTTTCGTAGATATGATATTAATTATGTAAATATGACGTATTGAAGTCGATTGGTAGAATGATAGCGGAATTATATTTATTTGATACATAAATAACACATCCAATTTTCATGGAAAATTAGTGCATGTATAGAAGTTATTTATAATCAATATTTCATGTTTTATTTGATCTATCAGCATCACATCTCACTCTCTGTGAATATTCGCAGTAAATGTGAAGAACAACCTCTATAAAAGTGGTATTAAAAGCCATAGATTAACAGTAGGTACTGAAACGTTACTCCTAAAAATATTTTCTAAATCCCAAACAAAAATATATTTTTGCTCTTTTATAAAGGAAACAGTACCCTCTAAGCTGCTATTTTATTCAGATTATCATGAGTCACGGCTTTATCAGTGAGATGTCATGATACATCTTCGTGCCGCTGGGCGCCTGGTAGCCGCTCAATAAATATCAACGCTACGCTTTTGTTTTATTGATAACTTCTGCATTATATATCAAAATTGGCACGACGCAACGAACTTATAGGTTTATGCTTTCCTGTTCAGGGTTCCGTAGCGAAAGGGGAAAAAACCCATATTTTTAACAACTTTCTTGGCAAAGGACCTCCAAGGTTTTGAGTCAATAACTTCATGACGATTTTATGATAATAAAGATACCATTTTTATTTCTATAAAAAAAACAAACACAAATCAGGTAAAGAACTTATTTTATAGTTGAATTCTACAAATTTAAAAGTGAACACATTTGTCAAATATTCTTTACAAATTATCATTTACTTTAGTGTTGTCAGCACGAGCAGGAATAATAAATAGGTCACCGAAAACTACATACATCAATCATACAAAAGTATACTAATTTCGTTGCGTCTTTACGCGCCAAACAAAACCATAGACATCGGTTAAACCACAGTTAAACTTGACAGCTGAAAATATTGCCTCATTACTAGAGTATCGTAACACACTACACTAATTGTTGTGCTAATATTCCGTCGTTGAAATTCATATTTTCCGTACGACGATAAAAAATGCCTACGGACCTTTGTCTCTACAGCATTCAATACAATGAAACAAGACATTCAAAAGACGTCCGTTACACGTACCTAGAGACGTACGTTGCTCAC
>CAJQZN010007019.1:0-15027 GCA_907164685.1 Colias eurytheme | reverse complement strand
CCAGTTGTGACATTAGTCCAAATTTTCCTTGACATCTCGATTTATTTTTTATACATATTTCACATGTTTTACAAAAATACTGCCTGCTTTTAAAAACTCTTTCACCAGTAGAAAGTTTCCTGAGTGACATAGGCTATATTTTATGAATTTATATCCAGGTCAACCCGGGCAAGCCGGGCTAGTTGTTTTAAAAAAAGGTTAATATAACTGAAAAGTGACTTCAAGACTACAGAATTATTTCACTGAAACGGGGCTAATGAGCTAATTTATGACTTAAGTCGAATTTAAATTGGGTTATCGACTTTTAGGTGCTACTCCGAATACTATTAAATTGAGTTAAGGTTGGAAACAGCTTCGACATTAATTCTAAAGTAAATTCCGTTCTTAATCTTTATAATAAAAAGTACTAGTAGGAGTTTTGACGTACTTTAACATTTCTTTCAACGAAATTTACGAAAATCTTAATCCTTTGAATATAATGCTGATTTTTGTTGTGGAGCTAAGTTAATATTATAGCTATGTATTTATTTTGACACATAAATCAAGCATAATTATTACTGATGACCACAGTTTGAATTTCAGCACTATACGCTATACAACGAAGAATTGAGAAGACGGAATTGAAACCTCTAGTTGAACCGGGAAAGCACCAGGATATGGAGATAATTTAGCTAAGGCTTATTTCTCATGCAATTTTTTTTTTCAATTTATGGTATTCTCATCTTTGATCTTAACAGTTTCATTTTTTCGTCATGCACACAATCATACATAGAACTAAGATATCAAAACTATTTAAGGAACTACGTTTTGATATAAAATATTACATTAATCTACACCCAAATCGTAATGACTTCAGACGAGCACTTTTCACCTTAAACGAATATCGATCCCGGAACGTCTAGAAACTACAATCGCAAGGAAACGATTATACTCACAATAAATTTTTATATAGCTCTTCGATTATCCCAAATGGGTTGGTAAAATTTCCTTATACCTTAATCAAAAAACGAAGGCAATTTTAAGACCCGATTCCGGCTACCAATAACCAATTTTAAGACCCTAATTCACCACATAAACGGAGCCAATATAACCGGCTATTATTACCAATTTTGCTATACAAATCATCATGTTATTCAAGTTTAAATGTAACTAGGGAGATACCATATCTGTACATACAAAACCAAAGCCAAAGTTTTTAGAAGAGCGGTAAATGCTAGGCGAGATTTGTACAACGCTATCCAAAACAACTTAGTCCAGAAAATGCGTTTAAAAACCATTCGAAAACAACAACGAGATATTTACACAGATTGTTAAACAGTACAAAGCAAAATTAATTCAGTTTCACCATAAATATAAAAGATTCACTTTAAAAATTGGTTGGCGTTAATGTTAAGTACAGAAAAGTAACCGCATGTCTGCGGTGGACGCGGCTGCTACCGACTCGCTGATGCAAAATATCATGGAAAAAATACATGAACATTGCTTGTAATATTTTCATATTTCACATACAGGTTTTTGATTTTGTACACAAAGAATAAAGCGTGAAAAGTCAGTTGAATGCGTGGTAGGCCAAGCGTAGGGCAGATGCTTGCGTTGAATGTTCACATTTAGAAATCCGATTTGATGATAAATACGTGTGAAAATACGTGTATATGAGATAGGTATTTCAATAGTGTTAAGTTCAAAACAGCTTTTGTAGTAATGAAATAAGCTTTCCATGATATAGAGCACCACCAAGATCATCTGTTGAGAATGTATAAATCTATTTTATACACTGACACAAGCTTTTAATTCTGTGTACATTATTGACATAAACGCTTTTCTAAACACAAGGTAATGTGAATATAAAGCTAGCAAGGTAGGTTTACAAAAGTAGGTACACAAATTACAAAAAGTGTATGGGCATTGTTATTAAATAGTTATTTTGCCAATACATATTGTAATTTACATACAAAATTACGTACGCACACTAGCCTACTAACACACTGCGAACGTCAAAGGAGACGTGAGACAGGACCATCCAATCATGCTGTATAATGAAGACCTCCTGGGACGTTCACATTAATTATACTACTATCAAACTTTATATACGCTCTTACCATAGTAATTGTTTACCTTTTTGGAGTGATCAAGCTTGATAAACATAGTTCCAAGATTGTTATTTTATCGGAAGACGAGCCTATTAATCTTTAAATTACTGAGTATAATGCGGTAATTGCATATTTATTTTATAGTTAGACCCACGATTTTAATTATAAGTGTTATTTATTCCTACAGATGACGCGAAAAACTGTGCCTGTTGACTGTTCCCTTGCCTGTGTCCCTTCAACTCCGGTAGAGTGGTACTTTAATTATTATTATTAGACTTCTGTCCCACTGTTACGTTTGCAATAATGAGGGAATATTATAAAATATAGTTATATGGCAAGTCTGCTTTATGATTGGGGGGAATAAAGTACGTTTTTTAAATGGTTGTTTGGTGTATGAATTTTTTAACTGCACACAAGAGTCAATTAGTCAACTATGAAATAAAGGATACCTATGCCACAACTTTACGATTTTTAAGACACCAAATAAAATATACAATTCCATAAATATATTTATCCCATTACTTTCTCTTATTTATTTATTATTCCTTTACCTTTCTCATTCATTAACTTAAAATATCCATTGTTTTCAAGCTAAGCTGAGATATTTGATACCAACAATACAGGAAATCATGCCAATTAACGAACAAATCGTGTTCAAAGGTTTTGCGCTTACATGTGTCACATTTACCTATTTTCAGCGAAGCATGTAATCAATATCCGAGATCTTATCTTATGAATTTCTCTTTATTATCAATAAGAATTGTCTGCAACGCCTCGTATAGATTTCATAATATTTTATCAGTCATAAAATTTTACGCATATTTTTAAAGCGACTCGTTTAAAGATTATTGCTTCAATTCTATTACTTTCAAGTGCCGTAGTTAGTTTTAAAGGCATATTAAAATCGTAAATGTTATTATGAAAGCATCTCTTTTTTGGTTCAGCTCCACTAATTATATTATCTATCATTAATGACTATATAATAGTCTACGTCTAGATTCAATAGCGACTATTCACCTGTATATCTTATTTTCTATATTTACAATTAAAATATTCTTCTCTCTCTTTACAAACTTAATGTCTGAAGAAACATGCGGTTACTATAGATTAACTTACATTATAGCTTTATGTTTATAGTGAGTTAATCACAAGGAAGTTATTTCAAAATGTCTGCGAATGCCTGATACATATTTGAATAACACACCCGTAGGTCAAAGCAGTTGCCTCAATCAAAACTAAACGAAATGTGACAGTGGCATGTCTCCCTTTGGATTTGGGCCTAAAAATTAAACAGAGAAGGAACAAATTGTTTATAGCCAAGCCTCTAATTGTAAACAATATCTTTCGTAACAACTTTCTATTCTTTATATTAACCTACTTAACACTGTTATCCATGTTAAAAATGTTTATACTGTCGTTATTCATTGTCTTATATGTATAGTTTTAATAATTATATTAAATAAATAAATAAATATATCAGGACAATTTTCACACACGGCACAATCTGATCCCATACTAAGCTTTCGCTTATGTTATGGAAACCAGATGGCTGGTAAACACACATATATAATTTTTAAATAAATACTTATATAGATAATTAATTAACACCCAGACACAGAGCAAACATTTATGTTCATCACACAAATATTTGCCCCGGGTGGGAATCGAACCCACGACCTCTGGCTTGTAAGGCAGGGCCACTACCAATCAAGCCAACCAGTCAGTCAAATATCAGTATTATCATAGCCATATCATAGCCGGCCTGCCATAGTACTGTAACGTTCACTACTCGTACCTCTGATACACTCTAATCCCATAGAGGTAACCCAACGTAAACAATGATCATTAAGCAATTTTCCATTTGGAGTAACATCGCAAATCTCTTAAACCGCAGCTCGGGTGAAAAAGCTATTAATTGTTACGATAAGGAGCCAATGTGAGAACAGTTGTTCTTAATATCAATTTGTGCCCGAATCACGTCTTAACAGCTTAATTTACAATTGAGGATTGTATCCCATACCCTTCTAATGCTTTCCGATTACATTTCCTTACCTGCACTTTCCAAAACAAAGGTTTTTGTTTTTACCTGTTTGTATAAAGATTTACACTGTTTGTTATTCAATAAATTAAATTTAATCAGCTCTAATAATTCCTATTTGATGAAAAACTGGAAGTTATGATGCTATTCACTCCTATTGAATCTAAAACAAAAGCTCATATTTTCGACTACCTACGCTCTATATTTTTTAATGTTTGGAAAACTTTTCAAACGTGTGAAATGATTAACTTAACAGCAATACTATAATGCATTCATGCATGGACTGATATATAGGTACCGACAATCCATTTATATCCCCTTATTTAAGATTGTTTAATCTAAAAATCCTCACGGACAAAACACACAACAAGTTGAAACGTATTTACCATTGTAAAGATAAGTGAATCGACCAAAACGAAACGTATTTAACATTGCGAGGAAATTCGGGAAAATCCACAAAGGAAGTTTTTCCGAGTTCTGACTTTGAAACAAAGAAAGGCTTTTATTTTTGTTAGATTGTGATAATGGATCCTTTAGGATTATTTATTTCGCAATACTTTTGAATTAAACACAAAAAATCACTTAGGGTACAAAATTTCAAAATACAGTTTACAATTCATAACACAAGAAAAAATTCACTCACAATAAAAGTAGTAGGTATAACAAAAATAAGGCAAGATCTCTACCACAGCCTCTACACTATAAACTAAAAAAGACGGTTAATAAATTAATAGGAATGAATTCAAATCTCCACTCTACAGTTTTATCTATTCCTGTTTTACTCTGGATTCAGATACTTTATCTGTTCGTGTGCCACAAAAGCAACTGAAACTAACACGTCCAAAGTAATTAAACAGAAAAGTAATCGAAATCGTTTAAGCTGTAAGTAACGAGTGCGCTGAACTTTATCAGCAGCGGGGTAACATCGAAAACATTCGCAATACATTATGAAAGCAACAAATCCATTAAAGCGAGCGTACGTAAATCAATTACTGCGACAAGATGAGGCGTGTTCGGGCCGGCAGCCCATTTCTGGGACATCCATCCTATTTCGGCGACAACCGCCCCGGGTTCGAGCATTCGTCTGTGGTTTAATTCAAATATTACTTGTGGAATTGAATGCTGGGGCGGGCTATGCGTCGCGCTGCCAGGACTCCGTTATTATGCTTTTGAAAAGTTCGCTACACTGTACTGATTATATTTTTAAATGTGTTTGGCATTGTAGGAAAACTGTGAGAAGAAAAAAGTTTATAAAGATATAACAATTGTATCTTAGTCTTATTTGTAGATATTAGATTGCCTTACCTTAGTAGATTAATTTCAATTATACCTAATACATCTCAAAATTAAAGCAAACGAGTATAATTAAGTATAGGTACCTACCCTTACTTACGTTTTATATGTAGAGCTTAACTTTTTTATTAAAACCGATTACTAAATTGTTTCAAATACACTACGAAAACTGTAAATGGTATAATTGATGACCTTTATTCTCCCCTTTAATAGCTCCACGGGCGACCGCTTCATTATTTCCATAAAATCAATTACAGAGGTGAGTTTCACGCTCTGTTAAAAATCAAAACAAACACAAACAATTCAATTACGTGTGGTGATAACATTTCGTTTACAAATAACAATTCGTTTATTGGTTCTGGAAGCAATTTAGATTTCTTTGCGCCCTTCTTGATTCGCCACTCATTGATTCGCGTCTATACCACATGTGTTCAAAGAAAACAATAAGTTATTTGGAATGAACCTTTTTGTATTAGTTTTGGTAATACAAAACTCTAGCCTTGCGTTCTAAAGGTACACAAATCAAACATAATGTGTGGAACTTCAATTGCATTGAAATTGAAATTGTGTCCGGATTATCGCAACAGGCTCCTTTCATTACATGGGGTTTATAACTGGCGAAATGCGGGTGGCGTACATGTGCTTCTCTGCATAACCCTTTAGGGATTACGGACGACATATTATACATATGTAATGAATGTTAAATATTAATTCTAATAGACCATAACACTACATTGGGATCTCGTTATAGTTGGATACCACCAAGCATTGTATTTAATCTATTCTTTACTCCTGTCTTCTATGCATGGACAAACCACAAATGCATTGTTTTTAGGTATGTTGTGAGAGCTCCTGTGAAAACGATTAGAATAACAAATTAATAAATTACTGGACCAAGTTCTAAAACTAAAATTTGTTTTCGGTAAAAATATTGCTACTCGTATTAAACATAATATAATACAATACTCTGAGTTTCAATATACGACGAGAAAAACTCTGAGTAAGGTACAAAAAAAGGACCCACCGCTTGTATATGTATGTATACCTAGTACCTACCTACTTACTAAAGATAATAATTTTTATAAGTAATCATTTATAACACGGTACCTACATGTAGGTTAAATGATTCGACGAGTGAAATAAAATTAGCGGTAAAGTTTTGTAACCGCATTAATTTTGAATTTCCCAATAGCCTATGAAACGCCCGTTAATTTTAATTTTGCTTCAATGAGTAATTATTTCTATGTGGCTTGCTATTAAATAAAGTAACAATTATTATAAGGCATAAACACCAAGATATTATCTTATATATAAAATTCTCGTGTCACAATGTTAGTCTGCATACTCCTCCGAAACGGGTGGACCGATTCTCATGAAATTTTCTGTGCATATCGGGTAAGTCTGAGAATCGGCCAACATCTATTTTTCATATGTACCACGGGCGAAGCCGGGGCGGACCGCTAGTAATATTATGTATTTTAACAAGAAAGTATAATCTTTACTAATATTATAAATAGGAATCTTAAATAATTTAATTGTTTCTAACTAATGAGTGTTCTTCTAGGAAGCAATTATTTTAATATGTTTAATAATAAGAAAGAAATCTTTTAGACAAATTCCCTGCTATAAAATGAAGTTATACGAAAGTTATACAATTTCATATAAACAGACGTGAATAGAAACGCACAAGAGAATCAAGTTGGAAGAAAATTTCCGGATTTCACTGCTCCTGGGAAAACATTGGAGCGGCGATGCAAAAGAATTCATAGACATGGAACTGACCTTGTTTATAACTGTATATATTTCAAAACAAAAATAAAAAGCCGTAAGAAATTCTTTAAATATCGCTCACAAAACTCGAATGAAAGCGAATTTTTCGACTGAAAGAAATTTTAGCCGAATAAAATATTAAAGAAAGTTGAACGTAACAATAGCAGTCTTAACAGTCTTTATAATAATAATTGTTGCCTACAAAATTGATAGCATGAGTTCACAGGACAAAGCTTCCAAATTTTTATAGCAAGATAATCGTGTTCAACAGAATACTGTTATAAATTCCACTTAACCGTCGCATAGATTTCGTCCGCATCTCAGCCCGCATGCTCTATATTTCACGGGGAAAACAAGTTCATGCAAGAAGCGCACTGGACAACTTTGGGCGGTCGGGAAAGTTGCTGCAAACCACTGGTGTGCAAACTGAAACCGTCAAGAGATATGACGTAACGCTGCTGACTGATAAAGTACTGGGTAATACAATTTTGTAGTGATTGTTATTTACATAATTGTCTGTAGACTGTATTCAACCTGTAAGAGCTGGACTTACATTTCATAGGATTTTTTACGAATGTAATTGTATGCAATATGCATTGGTGATTTAGAATTTCAAGAAGCAGATTACTACTTACTAGTCCGTTCATTTTAAGAAAGATAGAGCAACAAAAAAGAGGTTACTCCTTTTTGTTAGTTAATAACAATTATAAATGCTGTATTATATAAACTTTGCCCATCTCAATATGGATATCTACTTGTTTTCCAGTTGATAGTCATCTGAAAGGTATCCTAATTCATAGACACGATGTAAACACATTTAACCTTCACTCCACATAAAGCACACATAGAATATTGAGAGTTTATCACCTATACCATCTAATTACCAATTTTCCAGTTAGCTGAACGGTGAGACCGAATGATTGACCGATTTAATCAGAGTGGATTGAATGAGTAGATCTTCGTTCACGGGCGGGAAAAAATTGATTACGTTGAATCAATTCATTTGCGGCTTCGACGAACGGTTTTTGTAGACACCTCGCCCCGATTTTTTATTAGCAAAGGGTTCTAGAGCTAATTAACACCTATGGAGGATTTTGTCGGTAGAGTGAGATTGGAGCAATATATTTTATAAATGATTACAAATGATTGCGACGCTCTGCGCAGAAAGGCACCTCGACTTTAGTTGGCACGATGCCGGAATTATAAGGAATAGTAAAGTAGGATGCAAAGCTCGAATGTGGATCTATCAATCATTTGGATGTATGAGCGTACGATGTGGGGAGCGTGATTAAGCAGGAATACTTCCGTGTAGATTTTGAAGTTTCATCACTCCATAGATGAATGTGTGAAGCTAGTTATGATTGAATGTCTTGGAAGATGTAGTGAAATAATATTGTGTGTTATGTACCACTAAATGTACCTTTAAATATTTGATGTTATTTCAGTAGAACACTTTAGAGATTAGAGAGACATTATTACACTATTACAGCTAAATTACATATAATCTAACTTTTTAATCTCTGGGGATTCAAGCGTGCTTCGACACGAATTGCGTCACGTCTGCACGTACCTACAGTTCAGAACATCGTAGCATGTTTACAACATGTTATATTACTTTATACGATGAGTTAAAGGACCGGGATTTCTTTATACTACCGGTTGTACGTTTTCTTTCATTATTTTCTATTATAATATGATGTAATTCGCCCTGAAGATAGAAAGAACCACCAATAACAGGACTTAAAGCAGAAAGTCACGTCTTAAAGATTAAATTTTAGTCAATATAGGTTCCTATCTACTATTAGTTATTTCTCTATTGTAGCTACATTTTTAATTAAGAAATCAAAAAATCCATTTAAATGCAATAGCTTGCAAGAAATTAACAGTGCAATTGCGTCATGTTTGTCTTTTGTTAGACGGTCCTCTAATATAAATTAGTATTGCCGGGTGCGTTTCAAAGGATTCAATTTGCATCCGTCGTAATTATAGAAGCAACGAGCTTAGCTAAAGTACATTTAAATGCCAAGGGGATTCTTAATGTATTACTTACTGTCTTTGGTTATACGATAATAGAAAATGGGCTTTGTTGGTTCGATGCTCCCGGGTGTCGAGTGACCACTTCCAATTTTTTTTGGAGATTTAAATCGAAACCTAATTTGCCAAAAATGCATAAGGTAGGTTGGATACACGTTATTAATAGTTAGCATTTTTTTGTACTTACAACTAAAAATTCAATAAATCGATTAAATATACTTATCTACCAAATTTCAAAAATTCTACACCTGGTAAAATCTACTTTTCACCTTTATTATTATGCTTTAGCGAACCAGGTGTCAATATGTACCTTACAATTAAACTCTACTATACCGATTTTGACGATTCTTTCACCAACAGGAAGTTTTGCGATTGATATGATAATTACGCTTTTACTTTCTCTCTGATTAACTATGCTCAAATCGGGCAGTGCCAGGATGATCAGCTAGCTTAATTTTAATTCTTGAGCAGTCACTTCAACAATAAAATATATCCTTTACTCCTCCAGAGGTTAAAATAGATAATATCCGTACAGTCTGTTCAATCTGTAGTATTTACATAGTCATCGAGCATATGTATCAATTAGACATAAAGCCAGGATGCCAATACCAACCGTAGGCCGACTGCAAATGTCTGGTATGCCGCTAACATTTATATTATGTAGTATAAGCTCTTACCTATAGCGTTGTACGAATTCAGTGTATTTTAAACCTCTTGTTTCACTATCAAGAAATAGATTCAGTAATTCAGTATATTTCTAATCATATAAAAAAATATTTACAGTTACATTTTCACGAATTCCCATATATTTCGGGATAAAGAGTCATACTTTTAGGTACAATTACGGGTAGGTAAAAATAAAAACAATATTTAATCTAATAAAATAAATCTTTAATCAAACATAGCCACCCATCGCACACAAATTAGTACACACAATTCATAATTTGCACAAACGTCTATCAATATAGCTTATTAAAAAACATGTAAATATTACTTTGAAAAACTTAATCTAAATCTCTACATTTATTTATAAAGAAAAATGGTCATACCTAAATTACAAACATACATCTATGTATCAAAATCTTAAACTAACGTTAATACAATCATAATATCAAAAATTTTACATTATTAAAAATATAATCTACGAAATTACAGAATAGCCATGACCGTTATTAAAATAAATAAAAAACCATTTAAAAATGTTTTCATTAAAATTACAATATTAAAGCTACACACCTTTTATAAAAAATTACATAATATTATATTAAAAACTAATATTCGAATCATAACGATAGTACTTATATCATCGTAGGTATGTATAGAAGAAACTTAGAAAGTTTAGCTAGGTAACTAGTAAACTTTTTACATCACGGCTTTTTGCCTTAATCAGCTTTTTACCGAGTTTGGGGTAATAAACTAGTAAAATTATTTGAAATTAAGAAAAAACAGTATTATAGTCAGTTGGAAAACTTATAATTAGGTATATTATCGTACATCGAGGTCCCTATTGAGACTAGGGTAAGTTCACATAATGATTTTTACATTAGAAGATTGTTTTTTCATATAATACCTAAATATAATAGAATTAAGGAAATAATCACTTAAGTATTACAGCTTCATAATGTAATTATCCAAAAACCATTACTGATTAGCGGATACAAAAGAAAAAATACACTTATTGATTGTTTAAAATCACAGTGAATAGTAATTATTCAAGTACAATACTTTATACCAATTTAAACTAAATCGTGGCGTGATAATCATTAAATAATTTATCCAGGTGGGTGTAGACTAGGGTGTTTATAAGAAATTTTTGTAATAACTTTTAGATTGATAGTTTCATATATAGCAAAGGCCCTGCGAAAAACATTCATTATTTTATTATGTAGTTAGCTCACAAATTAATGGTCGGTAGGTACTTCAACTCCGACCTCCGTACTATTGTTCCGAAATTATGGCGATACATTTTTTTTTGTATGAATTTTACTAATATTTCTTTCATTCATGGTTAAATATATTCAAACATTTTACAAATTCGATCAAATGAAATATTAAGAAAAACAATAAAAACATCTAAGAATACGAACTATCGTATTCTAGTGTTTTATTTACATTACTTACCTTGATTGTAGTGTTTTCAACCGATAAATATTTCTTCTAATGCAAACAATTGATGAGATTGTTAGCATAGAATGTCCTAATATTTCAGTTAAAACAATTTACAATTTTATTACATGAATACTGTGTGTATGTATGTGGTCAATATTTGTAATCAACTATCAGTTTTTCAAAGGACAAGTAAATACTTTGAAATATAACTGATAATATATTAAAATCTCAATTCCAAGAGGCAGATGAATTATTTATTTTCAATGTAATTTTATTTGACCATTGAAAAACGAGCTCTTGCTTATTACTAATTTAATTTTCCCTTCATTTATTGATCAAATACTGACATCAGTTAAAGATCCAAATATACGAATACAACAATATGAATCATTCAACTAAAAATAGAGCAAAAAAGCAGCATTTTCCAATACCTACATAAATTATGGCATTCTAAATTATGTAAAAAGGTCCGTCAATGCAATGCAGAAGACGATTCCCGTATCCGTAATATTTGAATATAAAAGCGAATACCGTAGAGGCAATTTGCAATTTGGTGGTAGTGGTATTATCTATAGCCTGTATCTCAAAAGCACATTATAGTTCGAAGGCTATTGTACTCCCGGTGGGCAAATGAGTCGCTATTGCAAGACGAGTTAATGTGAATGTGGGTACTTTGAAATGTGGTCTGTTGAATTTTAAAAGTGGTATTTTATGGATTGTAGGATGATATATATTGCGTAGAATTACATATTTGAGTAGGACAATTATTTTATGGTATAAAGACCGCGAAGATTTTAAAAGCGTGGTTAATTGGTTCACGACCCCAAATTATTCTCCAATTCGTGGTTGAAATTTGGTATACAAAGAAAAAGATTAAAACAAAACTATTAAACAGAAAATGGATTTATTTGAGATATTCTCAAATAAAATTTATTTCTCTTTTCGATTGGAATCTAAACATTTGCTTTTATGATTTTATTTTTTCAGACGTTAAAAAGTAATAATAGTAGTTAAGTATGAGAATGTTTATGATAATTAAATGGAAAACATGATATTGTTATTTAACTGTTTTTTTAAATAACATCGTGACCAAAAGTATAACTAACACTGAAAAAAGTGCTTAATCCGGTCTAAAATAATAATGCCCAAACAACAAATTAGTGACGTTCAGTATATTGTGTTCACCCGATCAACTCGCCTAGTTGATTTAACTCAACCAAATGGATGTTTCGTCGAAATTTTGCCACGTTTCGTGGAAATATTCCCTATTCCTACAAACCAGTTTCCATACCTCATAATTCATATTTACTCCTACAATACTGATGCAGAATAGACGAATAACAATAAGAAGTTTTTGATTTTGTACGTACGTGGTTTGTTTTAAGTGCTATTTTACAGTATCCGAGAATAGTTGAAATTGGTTTTAAAACGCTTTTATTGATAATTACTGTGTTTTCTCAATATTACCAACGAAATAACCAATATTAAAAAAAAAACATCGTCATATTATAGCTTGATATACTTCCCAATACTACCCGATTGTTATAATTAAAACATCGATTATTTCTCTATGTTGATTTTAGATTTGTTTTCATATTGCAAAATGAAAATGTATTCAGTTTACTAAGTCACACAACAATAACCATAAATCGCGTTTAAATTGTATCTTCATTAGACATATATTTTGCTTGATCATATTACAGTCGTTATTACACATTTATTCATACTACATAATTAAAATTTATTACATATTAGAAATTACAAATAGCTCGATAATCGCCACGACTTTTTGTCACATTACAATGTCGTCTTATTCTAGGTACACTTCGAATCAATTTCACAATCTTCACTACACTCCCTTACATTAACTTACCAAAAATTACATATTACAGTTCTTTTTATTAATCCATATTTATGCTAATTCTTCTTATTTTCGAATGGTTGGTCTGCTATACGGATGAGTCTGCATCCTTTCCCTCGCTCGAACCGCTTTATAACCAACTGATTTTTGATTTATCGGCTTTCTTGCGTCTGTTAGTGATTAGTGAGGGACGAACACACGTTAGTATGTTATACGTAAAACATTGAAACATGCTTAAGCGTGATTCAAGCTACACCGTGCTACCGTGCTAAATGAAACAATATCTATCGACATATCCACGCCGTGCCCCGTCCGGGTCCGAACCGTACACGGCCGAGCTACGGTCAGGACTCAGGAATGAATCACTTCATAGATAGAGTATACAATAGTCAATAATGTTCGATCAAGCGCCGAACGGGGCACGGTCCGGTCGCGACACGGTAGCGTAAATCATGCTTTATAGATAGCAACCACGTTTTATATTTATATTGATGAATTTTGATATTTTCAATATACATAAAATATCGATAAAAATTAATTATATGTTGTGCACTTTGGCATTTATAATATGAAAAGCCATTTTGAAAGAAACAGGGATATTCCAAAAATTGTTCTAAACAAAAATTGGCACCAAAAGTCCGCCATGTTCTATTTTATTATTTTCATATTTACACACAAACAGTCAGAAGAAAGTTTTCAAAGTAAAATGCATTAAGCCATTAACGCTTAAAATCCTGTGCCAAAAAAATACTCAGAAAATAACTTTTAGCGCAGTCGCATAAAAAATTGCAATGAATTTTTTTGATAATTATTTAATACCTCACATAACCGCCAGGGTCTATCAATATAAATATCAAACGTGGTCGCTAGCGAGACGTGATAAAACTCACATTTGAAGTAAAGTATTATTTTGACATCATGTGAAGAGGGTCCGTGAATCTAATTCATAACAATCTGTCTCTTTTGACGTGCACATAAGAGCGATTTTCGATTATCAAGTGATTGAATTCTATTGAAGATTGACCAGCATTGTGCATGAATTGATAAAATGATTGCATTTCCATTGAATGAATTAGATTGACGGACACTTAACTATCGAAATAATTATATAGATGTAAAAAACTAATATTTCAGATTATTTTAAAGTTATGTCTCAGCCCGCTATAATGTCTTCATGTAAAAAATAAATACTAAGTATATTATGTAGCTCATTCAGACAATTATAAATATAGTGTTATAAAACAGTGTTGAATTCTTACAAGAACATGCTTTTTATAATTAATTACTTTAACTACCATTGTTGTTTACATTTAAAAATATAATTTTGGCTATTATCTCTACATAATGATGAGATACAAGATGTAGAATTCAAGACTTTCACTAATAGACTGCCCCTTAGCGCGCCATTTAAGTACCTAAACCGTCGAAATAAACAATATAACGAATAATTCGCGTTTAACTTGCTTTAAGACTTTACTTTTCCCCTACTGTTCAACATGTCACACACACACCCATCGGCTGACAAACACAAATCTTCCCAAATCGATTCCCAGAATCACAATTAATATGACAAGAGCAGTGAGCTTTGTGCCGTCACACGTCAACGTCTAACATCCAACTATAACTGTAAGCACGACAGCCAATTACAGACTATCCATAATATTAATATTATAAATGTGAAAGTAACTCTGTCTGTTACTCAATCACGCCTGAACTGAACTCATCACTCACTCAACTCACTGAACCAATTTTAATAAAATTGGGTATGGAAATATTTTGATACCCCAGAAAGGACATAGGCTACTTTTTATCCCGGGAAAATGACGCAATCC
>CAJQZN010007017.1:0-20481 GCA_907164685.1 Colias eurytheme | reverse complement strand
ACATTGGAAAGGGGGACTCTTTGATCAAACCATAGATTTTGTAGGACTAATATTTTTTCGAATAATTTAGATAATTATTTTTTTTTTTTTATTTTTTTTTTTTATATAGGAATAGCCAGGCATTTGACTGCACCATTACCTGATGGTAAGTAGTGATGCAGTCTATGAAGGGACATGCCTGCCTAGATAGAGCCTATTCACTCTTGCCTTGAATGAGTTTAAGTTATATTTATCTGGGAAGACGGAAGCGGGTAGGGCGTTCCAATCCCTTGCAGTTAAGTTGATGAACGATTTCTGATAACGTTTTGTGCGGATAAATGGTACGTCAACTACGAAGGGATGGAAGCCGGCGGCACGTCTAGATGTTCGATGGTGAAACGGTGAAGATGGAATGAGAGCGTGAAGTTCAGCTGAACATTCACCAAAGTGCAAGCGGTAGAAAACTGAAAGACACGCAATCTTACGTCTGTGATCAAGACTAAGAAGTTTACTCTTGGTCAATTATCTTGAGATTGAACAAAAAAAAAACATTCAGTTAGTAATTAATATTTGAGAACCATCAAATCAAAATATTCTATCCTTGTTTCCTCTGGTAGCTACCACAATCGAGAGTTTCGTACATGAAATTATTGGGCATCTCATCAAAATAAAGCTACTCACGAAAAATTAGCTTGATAGTAATCACTTGCAAAAATGGGCGATGTATCCCGGACTATTATGAAAATAGATTGTTGCCGATTCTCAAACCTACCCGTTATGTGTGCATAATTTCATGAGAATCAAAACGTTTCAGAGGAGTACGAACACTGCGACACGAGAATTTTATATATTAGATTTAATCCTCTATATTACAGCGGAAATACAACAAATTATATTGGATATCGAGTATAATCAAATATTAGCATAAGTCGGAAAATTTCGTGCCCCATAATTATGTTGTACTTCTTTATTGCCCATATATCACTGAAAAGGGGCAATTTTCCCGTTAAACGGAAAGCGTTGGAATTAGCCTTATAAGTGTCCCTTCATAAATTAATGTACACAAGTCGTAAACGATCACACTTTGGGGTTAGTTCGATGACCTGTTTTGACCAATATTAAAAACTGTTATATTTATAATGTTTAGTTCCTAAGAAATCATTTTTGCATGCTTTGATGGATCAGTGGAGTAAGTATTGTATTCTATACTGAATCTAGAAATAAGGAATCAATAGAAAATTGAAAATACAACAAAAAGTTCAGGTTTTACAAAGTCCATGAGTTCATTTAGATTTTGGTCTATTTAAGTTTTCCATGTATTTAAAAAAATAAAAATCCATATTCTATAAATATACTTTATTTACATTGTAATAAAAATTCCAAACAAGGTCTCTACTGTATTATAAGAAAAATATAGGATTTACTCGTTTCGCGTTATTATTTTTGATACAACTAGTTTTAACTCAAGCCTCGTTAGGCATATCTCATTAAGGCGGGTGCACACCTTCCAGCGCTTTATTTAAGGCCAACAGAAACAGTTCAGGGTAATGAGACGGAGGCGCGCGTGACGCCACGTCTTTATTATTTTAATCGCTGCTTGTGGCACACCGAATGTCGTACTATATTTTCTACTCACAATTATAAAGGGGTGTCTGTGTCAGCGTTTTTATTTGATTCAGTTTGTCCAAGAAAAATATAGGTTCTGAAGTAGCATACAGCCTCTGTAGCATACATGCTATAATAGAAAACGTGTCAACTTACCGTAAGCAAAATATGGGCATATTGTACTGTAATTAATTGATAATAAATGAAATTACGAACTATTATTGAAATAAATAGGTAACAAAATTATGTCCTGAATTCATGATGATATAATTCACTAGTTTAAGGTGAAAAACGATTATGCAGATTTTGATTATAAATTTAATATTTAGAAAAAATATCAAACTAACTTCAATTAGCATTAGGTTAATATCGCATAGCTCACCATAGTCCACAAGCTTTAACAGGACAGCACACGTGGTAACAATATTTACACGGCGAACGCACTCTGCATACGAAGCGCACAGTAATAGCCCCAGAGTGCTGCTTGCGATGACTTCATAGTTTTGTTTGCAGTGTGACCTATGCTTTATTTATTTGTAAACACTTGGGGTGTTTTCGTTTGTTTGTTAAATGGGACTTTTGAAAGAGTTGCGACGAAAAGTCTTTTAGAAATATTGAAAACAATATATTATGATTCTTTGCTTGATCTGATATAGAGAATAACCCTAAATATTGCGTAAACATTTCTATCGTTAGGTCGGAGATTCGATTCTTTGATTATATTTATAGTCAATTTCATAATTTCTGCATGTTTTGTCATTACTTACTTATCTGTCAGCAAAAGTATTCGTAAAATTGTACTTACGTAAAAAATTTTAGAATAAAAAAAATGGACTATACTGCGCCCTGCGATTTCACCCGCATGGTTCCGCCCCTGTTGGTCTTAGCGTGATGATAATATATGACAATATATACCCCATAATATGGGGTATATATTATCATTTATTTCGGTGTTAATCGGACCATTAGTTTCTGAGATTAGCGCGTTCAAACAAACAAACAAACTCTGAAGAGTTTGTTGCTCTATAATATAATGTATAGATAGGTACGTGTAGACACTTCGTATAAAAACAATTTACAAGTCTCGCCAACATTATTCAAGCACAAAACTTGTGTGTTTCATATTCAACCTGAAAACTTACAAATAAGTTGTAAGTACGAAAGATTGATGCGATAATGTTCGAGCATTGATCGATCCCTTTGTTTTAGTTTTTATTGCAAACACGTGAAAATCCATTAATTCCATTTTATAATATTAGTCTGAGTTTTATGGATAAGTTTATAGTTTTATTAGTGTATAGTAATAACCTTTTATTGAATTGAAATGACTGGGGAACGGCTAGACAATTTGATTTTTTCTATTCGTGAGGTATCGTGAAAAGTCATTAATTAAAGGGCCGACTTTTCAATCTTTCTTTAAAAATTATGCTTCCAATAAAGATTAGTACATACACATCCATACTAATATTATAAATGCGAAAGTAACTCTGTCTGTCTGTCTGTTACTCAATCACCCCTTAACTACTGAACCAATTTGCATGAAATTTGGTATAGAGATATTTTGATACCCGATAAAGGACATAGGCTACTTTTTACCCCGGGAAATAGGATAGGTTTTATCGAGGAAATCCCACGGGAACGGGAACTATGCGGGTTTTTCTTTGACTGCGCGGGCGAAGCTGCGGGTGGAAAGCTAGTAATATTATAATGTCAAAAGATGAGCAAAACACGTCTTTAAAATGGTTGAGGAATACGATTTTCCGTATTCGACGAATCAACCAATTATTGAAAAATCAGCCGTTTAGTAGAATATATTAGCATTGGTAACATAAGCTTGTCTTAGAAATCTTTGACACGGTGTCTACATTACTCAGTAAGTTTATTTCTAATATTAAGTAAGTAACATTAAGTTTATAATATCTATCAAAGTAAACTGAATATTTAAAACTTTATTTTTGAATATTGTATTAATAGTATTCAGAAAGCTTTTAAAACTTTTTATAGTTTATATTTATCGACTTACCCATCAATTACATTAAAATAAAGAAGAACAAACAGTATCATTGTCTTTTTAATATATCCAAAATCAACAGTAACCTGAGTGTCCGTGGGTTCGATGGCCGATACACAAATACTTTCGCACGTGCCTAAGTGTTCATAGGGGAGGATAGATACGATTATCAGCGTTTGTTATTTTTATTTTGTTTTTGACTATCATTGCCACCTGGATATGCTTGAGATAAAACCAGGTAAAGTTCAGTTTTTGGCTTCGCTTGTTGCAAGTTATGTGGACACTCTGCTTCTGCCTTCCTGTTTCACTCGCTATGTCTCTCCTCAAGGTCTGCTTAATTTCCTGTAAATAAATAAAAACATTTAGTACCGTGATTTCTGTCTTGATTATATTAACTCATACATAAGTAAATACCTACTAAATATTCAAAAAACAAAAAAAGGATTACTTAATTATAAATGAAATAAAATGTAAGTTAACTGTTCTTTATGTAGATTGTAGATACAACAAAATGTTTAATAAACCCATGAAATCACATCAGGGAATTGAGTAAAAATAATTTTATCATTACAAAAAGGACATAAAAAGTTCCCATAACAAATTTAACCACAATTTAAATCCATTTCGCTTCACCTATCCGAATGATTGGAAGGTCCGGGTCACATTAAAGAAGATTAAATCATATTCGTAATGATAATCCAATTTATCCGGGAAAACTCAAAACTTCCAGTTGAGGCAAATTTAAAATTAATTAGAAATCCCTTCAGAAGTGCCAGCCCTGATCCGTAATGATTTCACGGGGCGGACTTGACGCGATCCTCGGAATGATAATTTATGTGGAACTAGTGGTCCGCCCCGGCTTCGCCCGTGGTACATATTTCGCAATAAAAGGTAGCCTATGTCCTTATCAAATATCTCCATACCAAATTTCATGCAAATTGGTTCAGTAGTTTAGGCGTGATTGAGTAACAGACAGACAGACAGAGTTACTTTCGCATTTATAATATTAGTATGGATTCATATCATACGTTTACAAAAATAGAATATAAAATATTATATACAAAAGCTGGGAACCAATAGCAGATCGACCGGCATAGATTCATAAAACTATATTCATAATGACGTCGTTGCATAATAATAATTAATGAATGGTATTTTGTAACTTTTCATGGGATATTTGCAATATCTCAAATCAGGAATTAATGTAATGTAAATTTGTAATCTTGTTGAAAAAAATTAAATCAGTGTTTAACTATTTTTTCGGCTATTAAGTATTGAGGGACTTAGTTAAACCTTCGAAATAGTTAATAAAACGCTTCTAATATAAATTAATTAATTTTAGCCCAAAATTGAACTAGTTCACAAGTAAACGACATACTTACTTATGAACCAACTTGTAGTATTTTATTTCTAAACTAGCTTCCGCCCACGACTTTGTACGTGCATCCCCGTTTATCCCCGTTCCCGCAAGAATTTCAGGAAATCCTTTCTTAGCGGATGCCTACGTCCTAACTAACAACTACCTGCATGTCAAATTTCAGCCCGATACGTCCAGTGGTTTGGGCTGTGCGTTGATAGATCACTATATCGGTCACCTTTGAGTTTTATATACATATATAGATGACTAGTCTTTGAATCCATCCCTGTACACAGGCATGCCAAAACCGCGGAATGATCACGTGAGCTAATTATTATTACTGTGCCACTGTTAACCCTGCCCCTAACCACTATGTTACCACTTGAGTTATGTGACATATCAACTATGACAGCTATGCACGTAATGCCGTGTTATTGGTGTAATTTGCGCTAATACAGCGGGAATTATTTACATACCTTGTTCATTTCTTAGTCTGTAATTATCTACATTATCTAGGTACATTACGGTTATACATATACTTACTATATGTGAAATAGGATGTGATGAAGACGGCGGTTAAAATAAATACATTTTTAACCTCGGTCTTCATTTTGAAGTTGTCACAATAACTTTTTGACATTATTGCTATAACCATCCTCGTACTTCAAGGAATATTATAAAAAAGAACGAAATCTGTTCAGCCGTTCTCTACTTGCGCTTACCAACACATTTGGCGATTCATTTTTATTATAAGGAAGATTGTAGCAATCCAAAGAACACCTTAATCAATAAAACAAGCTGAATAAAGCCAAATGTCTGTAATTAGGTACCTGTAAGTAATGATAAACATAAATTTAATTAAATGAATTAAAAAACATAAATAACTGAAATATTATTATGTGTAGATACGAATTGCTCCACAGTGAATAGAAATTCCGTAAAAGGGTCCAAAGAAAATCCCAGGTATTTTTACATGAAATATGTTCAACAAAATTTACTTTATGGCGATACCGTAAACAGGCTTTATTGACGAAATATTTAATCTGTGGTCGAATGAATTATGGCGTATTGATATAAATGGCGCGCTTTTAAAACTATAAATTCTTCACATTTTGTGTAGTTCATGTGTTTTATATAGGGTTTTAATATTTTTAAAGGTTATATTTATGAGTCGAAATGTGTGGTCGTGAAAAAGTAACGATGGAAATTCGTGGTAATGTATTTTGCAAGGTTTATGTGGTAGTGCGGTCCTGAAACTTACTTATTTATCTTTATAAAAGCTCTAATTTATGAATTCTGTATTATTTTTAATTAGAATGATAATATTATATTGGACTGACCGGTTGGCTTGGTTGGTAGTAGCCCTGTCTTCCAAGCCAGAGGTCGTGGGTTCGATTCCCACCCGGGGCAAATATTTGTGTGATATGAACATAGGTATAGATGTTTGCTCTGTGTCTGGGTGTTAATTATCTATATTAAGTATTTATTTAAAATTATATATGTATGTTTATCAGCCATCTGGTTTCCATAACACAAGCGAAAGTTTAGTATGGGATCAGATTGTGCCGTCTGCCGTGTGTGAAAATTGTCCTGAAATATTTATTTATTTATTTATTTATTTATTATGTAGTTGTAGATCTGTAAGAAATGTCGTGTGTCAATGTTTCTTTTCTCTACATTTTCGAACACTAAAATGATTGTACAATTGCTAAATTTCAGATCAATACATTCTGATTTCTATCTTTTTTTAATTAACTAAAATATGTCTACGTCATCACTCCTGAATAATGATGTTATTCTATATGTAGGTACATTCTATATTTCACATAAGGTCTTATTATATTTTACAATCTTAGACAATGTTGTAAAAGTACCAACTTAAGAAGACTTAACGTTTCAATTTATTTTCAACTTCAATTGAATTTATTTAACCCTCATAAAACTAACCAATTACGTAATCTCATTAGACATAGGCTATTGCTAATGTGTCCGTTCCACAAATAAAACAGACATTACAATTTAACGTGGATCGTCTCTTGCCTGCCATTGTATGATATTAATTGCCACATTCCAATGTGAACGATTTTTTCATTGCCAACTATAAAATTGCGACTAATCCCTTTTTACGATTTCATTAAATTGGAAATTAACCGTCTCCTCTGCAATGCATAGCAAACTTGTAATAAACTAGTTCATTTGAATTCAGATTACTTATATGAAACGATTTATTAAGATATGCGGCGCCAATGAAATTGGCATACAGATGACTATCTTATAATATCATGTGTTGTGTTTATATATTTTAGATTATGTTTCAGAAAAATGAAAGCTATAAGGTCCTTAATTTCAATTAGTCACAGCGTTACATGCGGTTGCTTATTTTTTTTAAATAAACATAATTTATATGAAACATTGATATATTTTGCAACAAAATATTTTTATATACCCTAAAGATTTCCATAATCTATAAAGGGGATAACGTTGTACCTTCATATATTTTAACATGGGCGTTCTCTTATATTGTTCTTTCGCACTATATTCGAGTAAAGATACTTTGTTTTATAAATTGTTTTACATAATATGCAACTATATATAATAACAATTACATACATCTTACTTTACTTACCAATACAACAAAAAAGAGCGTGTGTACCGAGCACACGTGTCAGAAGTGAAACTTCTTTGACAAGATTCAAAGATATGGGTATCCAAAATCGTCGACTTACTCGGAGACGTGACGGTATTGCCATGACGCGACCTTAAAATTTTACTCTCAATACGCTTAGAAGTTTCACTTCAAAATCTTAATGTAAAAAAAACACAGTACATTCTACTGCTACATGATTACTCCAAATTAACCATAGTTAATCCATCCAAGAGTTTTTTCAGTTATTTTGAACTTGCAGGAACTGGGGTCATCAGTTATTCAATAAGTTCGGACGCTCCGTGTTTTGTATGGAAAGTTCTAGATAAGTCGCCCAGCGTCTGCTCAATGAATAAAACATGCGTCGTAATTTCATTATGAGATGAGAATAGGACGTGAGCCATAATTTTTAGCGCATTAATATTAAGTATTTACATATTTTCTGTGTACATGTTTGTTTTTAATATGTCCACAGAATCATTATTCTGTGCACAGTGCACAGTTTTACTAATTCTAGTAAAGTATCGTTTTTTAAAAACAAAACACAGACGAGATTTTTGATTTCATTTATTTGTTACCTACTTTAAAGTTATCGTTAATTTTAATGATTTTTTATTACAACATTATAAGTAAGTATTTGATGATAGATGACGCTGCTTCATTCGTTAATTATCATTTCCTATATAATATCACTAGCTGTAGCTGTGCCCCGCGGTTTTACCGGTGACCGGTTACTTTATTGGTATGAGTAAGATGAGGATTTACTTTAAGATTAACGTCATTATAATCTACTAGATTTCCGCCCGCGGCTTCGCCCGCGTTTTCAAAGAAAAACTTGCATAGTTCCCGTTCCCGTGGGATTTTCGGGATAAAACCTATTTTATATGTTAATCCAAGTTACCCTCTATATGTGTGCTAAATTTCATTGTAATCGGTTCAGTAGTATTTGCGTGAAAGAGTAACAAACACACACACATCCTCACAAACTTTAGCATTTGTAATATTAGTAGGATAGGATGTTATAATTAATACCAATTAATATGTAAGTCTAGTATTTATGGTGTTAATTCTGATTTCTTATCTAAATAGTTAATATTGGGCATATAATTCACATTATTATATTAATTAAATAGCAGTAGATTTTTTTGTTATTATAGGTATGATAGGGAAGCGCTTGACCACGATCTCGCCTGATGGTAAGCTGAGATGTGGCCTATGATGGAGCGCGCTTCCCTAGAAGGTACCCGTTCACTCTTCGCTTGAAGACCCCCATATTGTATTCGTCGGGGAACACATATACTCAGGAAGCATGTTCTAGTCCCTCGCGGTTCGAATGAAGAATGTCGATCCGAACCGCTTTCAGCTTTGTCCGGGTACATGGAACGTCCACCATATGGCGATGCCTAGAGTCTGTGCGCCTCGACGACCGATGGATAAATAGGGATGGCGGAATTAAAATTTTAGTCAGATTACAAGTTTTAAATAGCCCAGACAATTGCAAAAATGTAACACGAGTAGCGATATGATTAACCAATCAATTTCTATTGGTTGGAATACAGGCTGTTCTAAAATAAAACAAAGGTTTTTGATAAGATTTTTTTCTGTTTCATTTCAGAATTGAAATTATTTATTTGAATTTCCTTTTTTCAACCTATCATGATTCAACCATCATATTATGATTTATAAACCACACATTATTAAAAAAAAAACTTTTATTGAAATTTAATATGACGTCAATTCGTCGAGAAAGTTTGAAGAATATTTGTTTAATTACGTAACTTGAAGTGAAATGTACAAGAAACGATTTTAAATGTTGTAGGCTTGTCACGTAAGCACTAAGATAGTGGTGTGATACAATAATGCGCGTCTTGCATGAATAATATGCATTTAGACAAAGATGAGAAATTAGTTTTTAAATTATTATTTTATAAATAAAACATCGTGAAATATATTTGTGAAAGTATTATGTATTTGATAATCTACTTTGGCATAGACCTATGTAAAAATTTTATGTTCAAAAATCCGAAACTATCCAGCTCTTCAGGGCTACTTCACTGTTACAATTCTTAATTATTACTAATCTAATTAATCCGTTAAATAGTTTTTACTTCTTAAAATGCTCAAATAATACACATACAATATCTTTTTAATTTAAATATCAATCTAAAAAAACTTCCTGTATTCTCTATGCCGCTGAACAATTACTTTAAACATTCTATGTCTTTAAACATTAAATATAATTTACCAATGCGTCTAAAGGACATTCCATTATAGCATCCTGTATAAGCTATCTGACTAACGGTTAATTACTGCTAGCCGGCTTATAGCCCGACTATAAATAAATCAAACTAGCCGCTTCGCAATTTACCATAATAACTAGATAATTACTATATTATCCTGATTTGCTTTTGTGCATGTGGCATTTTATTCGTTTCAACTGTGACAGTTCTCGTATGAGTTGATATGCTGTAATAATATGGATTTACGGTTTATAATAGGTAATTATTAATTAATATAAATAGAGGTAGGTTATTAATAAAGATATAAGGTTTCATTTTTTGTTTGTTTGTAATGGATACACTTAAATACCAATAAACCGTTTTGAAACATTATCCGACACAAACAATTATGTTCCGGACTGGTAAGATAGATCACGCCTCACGATATGCCGGGTTACTTATTTATTACTAACTTAACAAGTATATATGAGATTCCTGGAAAATAAAGTTAATAGAAAAAAAGAGTATCGTTAAGAAAACGCTAGAACAAGTAGCAACATAATTGTTCCCCTTTTAACAAAAATAGCTGCACATATTTAGATAGAACTTAGTTTCTAGACTTGCCGCGCGGTTTCATACTGACGAATACATTTATAGCTTACTAGCTTTTTGCCCGAGGCCTCGTTGTGTAGTCAAAGGAAAAGACAGTGTCGACTAGCTCCCATTCCCGAAGGATTTTCGAAATAATAACTGTTCTCCTAATGTTCCTTTGTCCTTTCTCATGTCTCAAAGTCAACTGTTGCAAAAATTTCATCCAAATCGTTTCAGTATTGAAGAGAAAGACAGACAGAATTTTCGCATTTATAACATTAGTACGGATGCTTTATTCTGGTACAACAGCTACATCACTACCAAACTATCATCAAAATCCGTTCAGTGGTTTCACGCGAATGAGTAACAAACATACAAACGCGAACGTAACGAAACTTACCAGCAATTCATCTTGAAAAACCATATGGAATATTTAAACAAAATTCCGCGTTAATAAACATATTATTAATAGGATTGACAAGCTAGTAACTCAGTAATAATGCTTGCTAACCAACCCTATCCCACACAGAGAGAATACGGTTCATTTGAGAACAATCCCATTGTCTCCCAAATGTTCTGAAACACTTTAACGGTCCAAAAAGAACTCGCAAGATACGAATTCGTCTTTTCTAATACCCTATAAATAAACATGTGGTGATTGTTAGGGAGCTTGCACATAAGTTTAAAAGTTTGAAAATTTTTTACAACGATAGAGCAAATATTTTATGTATTTAGAATGAGAATTAGCTTTTGGATACGAAATGTAGAGCGTTATACTTTTAATATAAATATAGTGTGTGTGCGTCACAAAAAAACAGTTTGCAGCTATAACTAACACATTATTTATTTATTTAAAACGACTGCTACTATTCATATTTAATGCTTACAAGTAAAATAATATACATTCATTTTTAAGCCAAGAATATTTTATTATGCACTATATCCAGTAGGTAACAATATTTCTTATTATTATTAAGCAAGAATGTCATGCAAGATTACCTTTTAATACCTGTGATTTAGTGTAACGCGATGAAATCTGCTCACATTGTATTACAAAAACAAAAACAGCATACATTGTATTCCCATACATTGATGAAGAATTCTGTATTATTAATTATTATAGCATAACTATCATACAACAATACGCACGAGAAAATAATAAAATTTAAATGAAAATTTTCGAGAAAAACTGCAAGTGTAAAAGGTCCATTAGGGCGTCACTGAATGGCTTATTGATGTTGTGAGCCTTTTACAATGGCGCAGCTGTGGAGTGCTACAGATAAAAAATATTCGCCTATAACTTAACGATATTACTTTATTTCGTTAAGGTGCTGCAGTTAACATCTGTATTTCGGTACTTAGATAGATTTTTAGAAATTTGTTTTTGTTTTGTAAAAGTTCAGAAAGTAAATGGATAAGTTATTGTAACTTTTTAATAAGTTAGACAAGATTAGAACTTATATAACGATTAAGTTATAATACATTAATTGGCATAGCATTATGCAATTCCTTATACAACAAATAATAACTAATTATTTATTAACAGCTGTAAAATATAATACAGTGAAACCTGGTTAAGTGAGACATCAAGGGACCTGCAATGTCGTTTCACGTTAATCTCGGCTATAACCTTAACCAAAACAACCAAGTATTATAAAGACTAGCTGTGCCCCGCGGTATTACCCGCACCTGTTAGTCTGATGATATAGCGTGATGATATGTAGATGATATAGCCTATAACGGATAACCTTCCTCGATAAATGGCCGGGGGCTATCTAACACCGGAAGAATTTTTCAAATCAGACCAGTAGAGAGTAGTTCCTGAGATTAGCGCGTTCGAACAAACACATAACAAACAAACTCTTCAGCTTTATAATATTAAGTAAAGATTTCAGAAAACACACTTTTTTATAAGTCACAAACAACCATCAAAATGTAAACAACATTAATGTAATTATTCAGAGTGAATAAAAATTTTCTATGGAATGAAAATTGAACACATTTTAATTGAACTCTAAAGTTTATTCTTAGTAAAATATTATCTTTGTAAACAGTTATAAATATTTCTGAGGTTGATTTAAGTAATGAAATGTCATACAAAATCTTACAAATACACCAGGCTTTTCTTTTGAATAAACCGAGTCAAGTAACAAAAATATATTTAAATGTTATAATAAAGTCTTTTATTTATATTATTAGACTCCAAAAGAAATTAAAATAAGAAATGCATATATTTAGCCCCAAATTAAACCTAAGAATTATTTAATTAACTTAACGCATAATAAATCTCAATTCACGGTTCATGAATGGGCAAAAAGAAAACCCATATAAATTTTATATAGACGAATAGGTATAACGGAAAATAAAAAGTTCATTTCGCGTTTTCGGTACAAAATTCTTATTAAAATCTGAATTCTGAATTGCCAAAAAATATAGGTTGAATTCATTACAAACTAATGAGGTGTCATTCATAAACGTGTAGTTAAAAATGTAAGGTTTTCCCGGTAAATAGCCATTTTGAGGCTGAATAAAAATTACAATATTTATCAAGAAGTATATTTTTGGTTGAAATATACCAGCGGTTTTTTGTTTTTCTGTTTCATTATGAAAGATCAAGTGACAATAATTACATAGAATTCATCTGGCTTAAACAGCATATAAACTGTGTTTCTTTTAAATGATATAGCAGTATTTTTATTGTAAGTTCAAATATCTAAACCTGAATTTTCTTTGTACTACAAATATTTATCGTGGAATTCTAATTTCTTAGTGGTCCTCGAAATTTCAAAAAGCAATGAAAATAGATTTATACATATTTTAACCGGAAAAAATATTTGTTACTAAAAAGTTGCAGTACCTACTTAGATGTGTAGATATCTATTATTATTCAAAAAAAATGTTAAACTCAAACTCAAACTCAAACATTTATTTATTCAATTAGACTTCTTCCAGAAGCACTTTTGAATCGTCATTACATTCTTTAAATTTACCACCGATTCGGAAAGCAGTATCGATGGAGAAGAACCGGCAAGAAACTCCATAGTTGCTCTTTTAAAGTCATGTCCATATACAATATAATTTTACATTACATGCTACTTACATCTAACTACATCCATACTAATATTATAAATGCGAAAGTAACTCTGTCTGTCTGTCTGTCTGTTACTCAATCACGCCTAAACTACTGAACCAATTTTCATGAAATTTGGTATGGAGATATTTTGATACCCGAGAAAGGACATAGGCTACTTTTTATCCCGGGAAAATGACGCAATCCCGGAAATCCCACGGGAACGGGAACTATGCGGGTTTTTCTTTGACTGCGCGGGCGAAGCCGCGGGCGGGAACCTAGTAATATTATATATTATCATAATATGCCAAAGAAAAATTAATATTATATATTATCATAATATGCTAAAGAAATGTTAAAGCCAGTTAAGCACAGATAATAAGTAGGCTACGTATGAAGCTAATTAGATGGGTTTAGGCAAGGTTTAGGTTTATTGTATTGCCTTTATTTTTTTAAATGATATTTAAATTTTTATAACCTTTGATCTGGGAAAGTAGATATTATACAAATATTTTCCACTAATTATTTATTAATTATTATTTTAAATTTTGGAAAGCTTTTACAGTATCAGGCTTATGACTAATCTATAATTCACACTTCTTACTTACTTATATAATTTATCCATTTTATAGAATCAACATTTGTATTTTTCGACTCGAAGCGACTCGAATTTCGTTCATATCCTTTTCGTGCTACAATTATCGATTCTTCATGAATTTTTCTTTTTCTGTATTTATCGAACCAGCTACCATTTGTAACGCAATCACTAATCCTACGTCATTAAGGCGATGCTAATTTCGTTAATTTGGTAGGCAAAGCAAAGCCGTCAATTATTTGAAAAGCCCTCCGTCATCCGGGTCATTAATTCAAGTACCACCGATAGCTGGGAGGGCTTTATTACTAGATTTTTCCCGTCGCAGCATTATGTGTGACCTGGATGACAATGTTGCTTCGAATTCGGAGTTATTGTTAGAAGATTTAGAAGGGAAAATACTTACACTTTATTTTGCTCGTAAAGTCGGTTTGAAAATTGATAAAAATTAACCTGTCACTCATAACTCAAAAATACAGCATTTTACTGATGCATTATCACTGTATTTCAGATATGACTTACTTACCATCAAACAAAATAGGCTACTGCAACAATCGTAGGCTCTATATCAGTGCCCATTTTTTGTAAGAACGGGTACATGAGCTGGTGGGTCGCCTGAGAGCAAGCAATCACGCTTGCCCTGAAAATTTCTGAGATTCCTGAAGATATGTCACGGCTTTTTGAATAGGACAGGATAAAAGAATAAAAGAAGGGTTTGGGATAGGCCAACAAAAGGAAATCTACTTCCATAATACACATTGCATTCAGAGCGCATTTTATCCAAATAAAAACATACAATATTGGCTCTAATTGGGCTACAAACTATGATTAACTGCACGTACTTACATCCAGATATTTATAGACAATGTAACACAACTCTAAAACAACATAAGCTAGTTATTACCCATCCCTTTCCAACGCACAGTGAAGTATACGTCTATCCCTGTTTAAGGTTGGTTGGATTTTTCCGAACCGTTAGCTCATACCCTTGCTGAAAATGAGTGGAATATATTAACAGACAAATGGAATCATTTGTTTTGATCCATATAATAGGGTATTACATAGACACCTTTTATGTGAATTAGGTTAATGTTCTGAGTTGGATATGTTTTTCATTTCCTTTTTCAATGTTCTGGTTATCGTTGGAACTGGTGTTATGCTACAATGTTACAATATTAAACGCAAAAGTTTGCTAACATGGACCGAAGGATATAATGTAGATACTGTTTCAAATATTTTACATAATATGAGGAAGTACGTGTTTATTTTTTAAAGTTATATGATTAAATATCTAAGTGAAGTAAAAAAGTATTGTAATCGAAGTATGTTTATGTCTAATGTTTGCTGTTTAATTGTAGGAAAAAACTATGAAAATCAAATTTTATCGTATAGACTACTAGCGACCCGCCCCGGCTTCGCACGGGTGCATTGCTGATACTAAATACACTACAGAAATACTGTGAACGTTGTATATAAAAACATAGCGGCCCGCTTCGGCTTCGCACGGGTATAAAATATATAGCCGGGCGGCCGGCCGGTAACGCCGCAAACGCTACGTCCCGCAATTTTTAAATCTGTAATATCTTCGAAAATATTCCCTTAAATCATACGGTGTAAAGGGCCATCTAGATCTATATTAAATGAACAATGTACTCAAGGTATTTAATTGGTTAAGGATTAATGCTGTATTGGTTAAAATCGCTTCGAAAATTAGCCATTATTTGTCGTAAAAAGTAAATGACAAAAAGAAGTTATTGTGGGTTATCCATAAGAGATAGACATATGCCATCGCGGACTTTTCTGTAGACCTTTTCAATGTGTATAATACTTAGTACATTATTTTGATAAAACTCGTAGGGTTCAGCCTGCGTTTGCAATGTAAGCGGTAAAAATGTAATTTTTTACGACATCACATTAGAAACCTCAAAAGTAACAGTACTTCTCCACTATTTAATGGATGTTATTATACATATAAACCTTCCTCTTGAATCACTCTATCTATTAAAAAAAACCGCATCAAAATCCGTTGCGTAGTTTCAAAGATTTAAGCGTACAAAGGGACATAGGGACATAAGGACATAGGGACAGGGAAAGCGACTTTGTTTTATACTATGTAGTGATGTGCCTACCTACCTAGTGCACTTTCAATGAAACACGTAACAAAAATAACACCTTCTTTATATATGTTTATATGTATTAGGCATTAACAATATGCATGCACATTGCTGAATGCACATACATTAAAATTTCGTATCGAGGGATATTTTTTAGCATTTTAAATCCAAAAACAACAACGGCGCATTGTTTATCACGCTGTTTAAAACGTCACGAACTTACCGGCACGAGCGAGTTGTGGTTGGTCTATCGACAGGTATTGATGACGTCATAAGTCAGCCCGCCAATCGCGGCCGCGCTGCTCAACTGATTTCAGTTAGTTCGAAATTCAAATTTGTTACATTCCAGAACATTCCAGAACTAGGGGGTGATGTAGCGTTGTCTGGTTAGTTTGATTGTTTATTGTTTGTAATGAACAATAGATTAAGTGATGGTTGAGTAACTTAGGAAGTTTTAATAGCCATAGAAGATTTAAATCATAATATTAACTAATTTAAATAAAGCTTGTTAATATTAGAAGAGTTGTATATAAGTATCTGATTATAGTTGTAGATCAAGTATATTTCCTAGCCATAGCTTTGCCCCGCGATTTTACCGGCATAGCTTCGGTCCTATTAATAATAAATAATAAAAATCTTTATAGACATAATAATTGTACAGGTCTAGATAATGAATCCTTCGACTCCTGAACTAGTGTAATGATCCCGAACTATTGGACTTAGTGTAATGATATATAGCTTATAGCCTTCCTTGATAAATGGATTATTAAATTTTTCAGATCAGACCCGTAGTTCCTGACATAAGCACGTTCAACCAAACAAACAATCAAACTCTTCAGCTTTATAATATTAGTAAAGACATATGCTATAAAAGACGTCCTTTCAAAATTATTAAATGCTCTTATTGTAATTGCAGTTATAATAAAACTAAAAATATCCTAACTGACTTGAGTAGCTATAAAATATCGTATTGGTTAGGTTATTGATATTGTCTGCTCAGACCTTGTACTAACATTATTAAATTATTTGCGGTTGAATGTAGCTAATAGATGACTCCATTATGTTATTTGGTCCTTCAGAGGGCAGAGTAACGTTTTATTGGCGTATTGAACGCATGAGACTAATTTTCATTAAATACATACATGGGTTGGTGGACCTATTATTATTATAGATGTAGTGTGTATGATAGGGTGTTTGATCACTGAAGGGAAGGATACCTACTGAAATAAATATTATTTATATTATTTATTAAATAAAAATGTTAAAAGGCATGGAAGACCTATAATGCTTTACCTACCTGTATAGTATGTAAGTAATAACTAGTAATATTCTTTTCCAACTTTCGAAATATCGATTTTAAAGTGAAACTTTTATTACATCGTCTCAAACGTTTTGGTCTGTGTAGCGCATGTCGCGTGACGGTCGGCTGCCGAGTAGGTATAAAGCAGTGTTCGGAACCGTACGATAATTATCGTACAAATACGATAATTTTGTGCCTAAGTTTCACTTTTACCGTGGTTTATAAAATCACACAACATTTTTTACTTCTAAATTATTTGTTTTTTTAATTTATGAAATAATAATATTATCAAATCAAAGGTCTGTCCTAAGCAAAATAAATGTACCATAGATTCCCTCTAAGTTCTAACCGTCCATGAGGAATTTTCTTGGGCGTATTATAGAGCTTCGAACCCATACACGCTCTACTGTATTTTTATAAACTAACCATATACCATATTCTTAACTCGTACAAACAAAAAAATAAAATTACCCAACCCAAACATCAGCACATTCCATGAAAATTAAAGCAAAATATTTAGCAATCACAACGTTGTAAGCTATTCATAGATCTAGTAACCTCAGCCTATCAAACTAGCGGCGGGTAGTTGCATATTGATGACGTCATCACTCTCCGCCAATCAGAGCTAATTCTGATGAATCGGTTGTTTCGCTCACGGGTGAACTGCGAACCCGTTGTTGAATTATTTAAATAACCAAGCGAAATGTCATTTAATACCACCGTGTCGATGCTAAATTTGACACAGCAAATATTTATTATTAATCATTGCTACGTGTTTTTATTAATGTTTGATGCGATACAAATTTCATTGCAGATTCATTACGTGTTTGATTTGTGAGGTGTGAACTTCATTTGACAGGCAATTTTAAAGTGATTGTCTTTATCCCGTTGTAACACAATTGAAGTTGTAACTGATTTTTCTTTTTCCTTCCTCGATATCTGTATGTGTCGTTTAAGACCGTCTGTATTTACAGTTCTCTTCTAATCTTCTTCCACTCTTCTGTGATAGTATAGTTTTTCTTCTTTAAACGTGTTATATTATATTAGAGGTTCTGAAACAAAAACATAACATTACTTACATCAATATTATAAACCCACCCCTTTAAACAATTATTTTTAATGATTACTGCCCTGTTATACCGAAATTAAGACAGAATATAAAATACTTTTCACACCAAAAAACTTTCTCCAAAACATATTTTGAAAACTTTACGAGTCCAGTTAAAGCAGTATCTAACACTTTTCATTTCTCCTGTGCATTAATATCATTAATTACAATAGTATTAAAACTGCAAAAGGTCAATAATTCAAAAGTCTAGACACAATGCGTTAATCGTCCGCTTACAAAACTCAATCCAGTGGATGCGAGGAGCCACATAAAATAATTTAACAAGCTTTCTGCGCCCTCCCAACCAGAGCATTAAAAACAAAAGGCCGTACTTTATGTTCTCGATTCTACTTTATTAAAGTTGTGCTCTCGCATGGGTAATGGTCCAATATATGATCAACTGATTGATTAAATGCTAATTATCACAACGTCTCGTAGTATTTCATATCAACATTTTTAGTAAGTTCCCAGTTTATTGTCAAACAATAACTTGATCTAGAGTAGAATTTTACGTCAAAGATGTGTAAACGGGCATGCATTATAAATTATAATGTTTATTTCATTATATTTATATTTAAAGACCTTATTTTTTTAATATTGATAAGAATTTAAAGGCGGAACAAAAGCGAAAATATGTAACTACTATAACATTTTTGAATCGAAAAATCGATTACACATTCATAACTTTCGAGAACTATAAATTCGAGTTTCTATCGACTACCCATAGTAAATCCAAAACTTATAGGCGAATTGGCATCTTGCCAAGCACGATTCGTCTCCATTAACGCTTTAAATGAATTCGGAATGTGCAAAAAACTTTATTTGCGAGTAATGTATTTAAAATGCGTATAAATTGAATCACATTAGGGTGATCGTATCCCGCTGTGATATTTATGAATCGCCTTGCATTGCTCTTAGCTGATGAGTGCGCATGTTATTTGATTTAATTTTAAGTCAACATTGTCATTATTTATTGTTATATTTTTCAGACTTCAATGGTTGGAACGGTTGTGTCATTATTTTAATGCAATATTAGGTACGTAACAATATTTACTTACACATTTTATAATTGATTGATATTTTTGAAATAAATAGATAAACTAAGACAATTTGAGATCGTAGAGGTAGCTTAAAAAATATGATCTATCTGTAGAACACTTCGTTCACGTTCATACATTTTTTGGAAAAATCAACAAATTCTTCTATGAGTTCTTTCATAGCATTAAATTCATTATAACAAATTTGGTCTACATTATATTATATCCAGATTCTATAAAACGGACAAAAATTGAACCGTAAATATTTTATGAAAATTCACCCTGTATCTCCTCAATACTTAATGTTCAAACTAACAGGCACTCATAGCAAACAAATATATTCCCACATACATATCAATTAAGTGATGTTCCCATAAATTTGCCCCTAGTTTGTGCCCTAAGTCAGCCCTTTACGGGGTTGCCAAATTACCCATCTATTTAATTTCCCGAATGTAAACGAATTAGGCTGGCAACTTTGAAGTGAATTAAATTTTCAACGGTTGACTCATTGTGTTAGGAGCTGTCTGCTTGTGTTTATTTTTTATTCAATTATCGGACCTTGGGGTTGCCAGTTAGGCAAATTGCATTTCATGAAAAAAGAAAATTCGTGATGTTTAAATTTTAAAATTCTTTCACGTCGTATTTGGTTAAAAGTTGCCTTTTTCAATTCTCTTATAATGTACTTATGGTCATTAATAAATTAAATCTATAAGAACATGATAAGAACACTCAAAAAGTGGAAAATACTACAAAGAATGTAATATACAAAAATATTTAGTACCTAAGAATATCACCAAAATTATTTAATTACTAACATTCTATCTTCAATTCCAATCATAGTTAAATACGCAGAC